>VMBQ01011049.1:5869-15882 GCA_007657795.1 Dreissena rostriformis | reverse complement strand
TATATATCTGTAAACGTGATATAATCAATACTTAACATTGCTAATATGATCAATCTTTATATAAGAAAGTGCTACAAAATACATAAGTTGGGTCATTTGCTGAACTAAACCTATGTTCTAAAACAGGGATTTCGGTAATTCTTTATATTGAAACTGCCACTCACACGTGTCAAGATCAAGATTGTTTAGTATTTTTTAACGATTAAAACTTAAAAGTACGCATAGAGAAAAGCTAACAAAACTATAGATAAAAACATATATTTACGAATAAACAAATAAATGGTAACAAAAATAATACGCAATAATATAGATACTTACTGAAAAAGGCAGTTTTATGTTGGATCTAGAATCGGTTAATTTTACATTAATCATGTTACAATTATACCACTGGACTATTTGCTTTTATATAGTAAGCGGGTAGGGAATAATTCTTTATTGGGTGCCCTGATAACATTTCCTAAATACCATGTGGTTGTTTTTTTTTTCTAGCCGATACACGTCATACGTCATCATGAAATCAATTAAGCTTGTTGAGGATATAAATAACGAACTCAACTAGCGTAAAAATATTTTTGCTTCGACTTTTGAGAAAAAAAACGGACTATTTAGATGGTTGACCAAGACTATGTTTAATGTATGCGGCTATAAAAACCATTTGTCCATGACATGTGGGTTCACTGGTTAGGCTGCTCTTAGGAGGGGATAAGGATTTGCATTCGACAATATTATATCAACTCAAAAATGAGCCAATTATATACCCTTTTTTATGTTTAAAAATTGTATGCCCTAAGACATTTACAAGCGAACAGTGATCACAGAAAAACTGTGCATACACAATGATTTAAGGTTATGGACATCAACTCCAGACGTTGACAGCACCCACACCTTGTCTCCCAAAGCTAGCATAGAGAACGCCCGCACTCTTAAACACCTTTCTATTCCATTCATTTGCATTGATTTTGACAACTCTTTACCTTCGTGAACAATGCAAAAGGAATCTTGATTTTAGTCTGGTATATAATACTGCAGTGAGAACATGTACAATCCAGCTTCTGGCGCCTTGAAATGTCCAGTGTTAGGGTCATAGCCGCCTCCTTCGTTTAGCATGAAATCCTCGAATACAATTGTCTCATTTATACCGTATGTATAAATTTTTCGGCCAGTGTCCGCACTGTATGGGACATCAGTCCGTCGAACTTGTACAATCTCCTGATGCAAGACACTTGTTCCTGAAATTTGACAAATCAAATTTTTATTTGCTGTTCTTGTTTATGCCAAAGACGGGTGACAAAATTGGCGGGAGATCGGGAGAATTGGCTTTGGAGGAAAAAATATTCCGGACTTGAAATTTTACAGTATGGATGGATAATGATATAACTGGGAAGATATAACAAGAATGATAATAAAGAGAGCCACGCACAAGGGCCATGACGAAGGGCAATGTCACATTTAACGGCAATGGTCATCAAGAGTACTTTCGGCGAAGCATTTCTTCAGTCAGCATGTATATTGGTTTAATTTAAGAAATCAGCGTTTTAAACGTCTTTTATAGATTTAGTTTAAATTTACTTTGTAAAATTGACAAGAAACAGGTTTCTCAGAAATATGTTGATGCTGCAACTCAACTGCAAAGTTCATCTACAATTAATGAAGCCCAAACACGTTGTGCGGAGCATTTCTTTGGCAATTCTGGATTGAGGTGTAAATAACAGAAGTGTCAATCTCGATGACATAAAATGTCGCGTACAAAAAACAGGTCTTTTAGTTCAATGATAGGGTCACAACTCAACGTCCCATTTCAGAACTAAAGCCAAAAACGGTATAGATCATTACTTTGTCAAGCATGTATGTATTCCAAATTAACTTGGCGGATATAACAAGTATCGTGTGACGGAGTGTCACACATAACAACCAGAGGCATGGGTTTAAGGCCATTGTCAGGAGTCAATCGTCAAATATAAGAATATAATCCGTCACAATGTCTTGATCATATTGCATTCCAATAGGAATGGATAACCAAAATGTTTGAAAGAAATGGTAAGCATGACGGGTTGGAGTATTGCATGTAACAATCATGCCCCTAGGTTCAAGTTCTATGCCACTGATAAACGCAAAAGGTTAAAGTTCTATGGCGTTTCCCACGCCAACACCAAGTCAACAGCCATGGTCAATAATAAGACATTGATATAAAGCTCTTTGTTGCAAGCATATTTTTGTCCAGCATCGATCAAAAACTAAATTGGCATAAGCAATAAGTATGTTTAGACGGCGTTTACACGCAAAAACATATTAGCGGGGTCTTACGTCAGATTGCATTGGCAACAAACAAACTCCTAGCACTTTGCATTGTTATTTGTTCCAGAAGCGAGTTTTAAGAAACGTTACGATGAAAATATCATTTCTGAACTTGAATCGAGTTATTCGTATCACAGTAAATGTCCTGCTAAGGCATTAGTTAACCTTTAAACACGTACACGAAAACAAATCGATTACAAAAAAGCAAATATTTGAAGCACGTAATAAGTAATCACGTCACAAGTCTCAGGTTAATGTTGCAACTTTTTAAACTATAACCCACAACTGACTACCTTTAGGTTCAATAAATGACGTGGTTCACTTTGTCGATACGGTCAGTAATTTGTGTTGTTGCAGCAGCAATGAAGGTCTCGACCTTATCTACGGTACTTTCAACGAGTGCCTTGACTGTAGTGTTAATGCCTTTACCAGCTTCATAAATATGCTGCACAACAGTGTTGACGAGGGCATTTATACTATCATCGAGTTTCTTCTTCGTAACTTCGAGCTGGGTGTGTGAAGCTTCGTTGAGCTTCACATTGTCATCCGTTATTCTCATACGTAGCTCAGTTATCTTTTTCAAAGTGTTTTTCAGTTAAAACTCGTTCCGAATCACTCTTTTCAGTACCTTTTCCTCGATGTCAAATTGTGAACGTTCACGACTCGAATAGAAAACAAAACTCCTAATAATATTCCCGAGACGCAATTTAAAATTAAATTCCACATATTTGCTCTCTGATTTGAAAGAAATGAATACACCTAAGGTAAAGTTTGCGGCGTATTTATCGATAGTGAAGCTCGACTCCATGTCGTAACAGTAAAAATACATGTATAATCGATTTAAACATGCCAAGTCTATATATCGATTATAATTCAAAACGTATCATTAAAAACTTCTCTTTGAATAAAATTGTTTTAAGTCAAAAATAGAATCCGTTCACAAAAATGGAAAAAATCGTTTTTAAACGTAGTTATTACATGTATTCAAATTGCCACATGAACGATTCTTTTAATTTAGACATAAATCCGTTCGCCTGAATAGGAGAATAGGAAACATTGTTCTTTAAATGTTGTAATTATACAAATCGTCACAAGAAATACTGTTTGAATGTAGGTAATAATCCGTTCACTGAAATACGAGAAACATTCTGAAAACATGGTCGTTCTACTAATCGACACATGAACGACATTTTGAATTAAGAAATAAATTTAAATGATTTTGGTTTTTTAATCTACTAAGAGTGCTCATTTACTGAAAGTATTAATGCTTGGTACACAATTGATTAAATGGTAGTTATTTTTCACTTAACTCAGTTTACTATGTATGTTAAATTTAAATAACATTTATTTATTTCGTAAACAAATTTAAATATATAACGGCTTACATGGGGACGTCTCTGGACGACTTAAATAGAACTGCAGTAGTACCATTTTGATCTTCTTTAATATAAATGCTAGAGGTATTCATCGGCTTACTTAACGCAGCGTCAACTTTAAATAGGATATGCGTGTCGCTTTGAATGTAATGAACTATGCGTCCCAAACTACCTTTGCCAGAGAAAGTGCAATTTCAGAAAATCTTAGTTTTACATTGGCTTCTGAACAATATAAATGGATTTGGCTGCATGAATCAAATACAATGATCTTTCACTACAGTCATAAACATCTACTGAAAATGCCTACTCGGATTTGATTTAGCTTTCTTTGATATTGGTAGTATAATAAAGTCTTCAAACAAGTTAAGTAGCTTATTAACCCCGATGTTGAAATTCTGCAGACACACGACAAATTTCTGCAATAGCAGAAAGGCACGACTGGGACATAATTCAAGAGCACGCTGAGCATCCTTTGGTTGACGACGATAACGACGACGATACACACCACGTTCTAACCGGAACCACCGGTTCAAGCCTAATGCTTTAGAAAACTGAAAGTGAAAACTAACGGCGCTCTCATAATTCCCCAATCTTCACAATGTTTTTGTTACCCTACATCAAGTTATGGACAAGCTGCGTCACGACCGGCATTCGAGAGAGCACCAAGTTATAAAATTGAATAAAGCGATTTGGCATCCATGTCTTTACATGAGTATTCAAGTTTTCAATCCTTTACAATAAAATGCAGTTTAAAATCACAAATGATTTCTAGGTTAAGGAATTGCATATCAGTGCAGATATTCAAGATATTCTCGTGTGTGGTTATGTGATTCAGTTTGTTTCACAACAAACTCCCATATGCTTAAAAATAACGCTTCATCTCTTAAACATAAAACTATCAAACAACAGTTCTGGATTGCATAAAAGGTTGCGAAGCGGCTCTAAGTGTCAAAATGAGAATTAAATGAAAACATTCGATGTAAAATTATCACATAGACATTCAGCATGAACACCAACAGTATTTACCGTTTACTTGGATTAAAACCGGAAACTACGTTGTGCTCGATATATTTTTAAAGGCATTAAGGCTTCAACTGCGAAACTGTGTAGATCAATAGGAATGTTGGTAGTGCCAAATTTAAATCAATACTGTTCCGGTCGATAATATATTTCTTCTTGAAGGCTTTGAGCTTTAATAAAGTTACCCGTTTAATCCAATTCAGTGGCCCAGTGGTTTGATTAGAAAGCAAAAAGGACTATTTTGGTTAGCATACGGTAACAGCGTTCTGTTTTTAATTTTAATTAAACCATTTTTATTTATTGAGCATGATATAAGATTGGTTAGTCTACATCATGCTTGAGTTATATGAAAAGAAGTTATACAACAGTTACAACATTTGTAAATTGTAAATCCTTCGACAGTTTGTATACATGCATTGATTGTTTAGTTTTTTAATAGTTTAAACTTAAAAGTAAATATAGAGAAAATCTAAAACATACATAACATATATTTTCATATAAACAATAAAAGATAAAGAAAAATAACACCAAATAATTTAGCTTCTTACTATAAAAGAAAATGAAAATGTAAATGCTGGATATAGAAACTGTATAACTATGATTAGAGTCACGAGCAATCTTCCACTAGACTATACACCATCATATAGTATGCGGGTAGATGATAATTCGTTATGGGAAATCCTGCTTACACTTCCTAAATTCCATGATGTTGTGTTTCTACCCTTTACACGTCATACGTAATCACAAAATGAATTAAACTTCTCGATGATATAAATAACGCACTTATCTACATTACATTATTCATGCATTGACTTTTGAAGAAAACACGAACTAGTTAGTGCGTATAACGGTTGAGCAGGACTATTTTCACGTGTTGTGGCTCTAACAACAACGAGTAGATTTCATTTGAGTTCACTGATTAGGCTGCTCTTAAGAGGGGACTAGGAATTGCATTCAACAATATTATATCTTACCGAAAATGAAACAATGATTTACCCGTTTGTTCTGTTAACTTGTATGTCCTCTTACATTTACATGCTAACAATCATCACAGAAAAACTATGCAAACGGTAGGCTCCGTGGGCGTGAAAAGCGATCCTAGTTGACCGCACACATACATTGCTTCCCAAAGCTAGCATAGCGAACGCCCGCACACTTTTACAATATATACCATTCGTAAAAAATGATTTCGGCAACACTCTTCCCTCGTGAACAATGTGAAAGAAATCCGGATTTCAACTTAATAAACAAAACAAATGCAGCGTGAACATGTACACTCCAGCTACTGGCGCCTTAAAGTGTCCAGTGTTAGGGTCATAGCTGCCACCATCGTTTAACATAACTTCTGCGAAAACAATGGTCTCATTTATGCCATATGTAAACGTTTGTTCATGTTCTGCACCGTCTGAGGAATCATACCGTCGAACTTTGATCATATCCTTACGTGAATGCATGACACTTTGAAATGAATTTGACTTTTTTTTTATTTGGCGCGTTAATGCCAAAGACATGAAGTGCGTGCGAACTCATTTTTGTTTGGGGGGGGGATTTGTCATCGTAAGTAAACTTGTCCAGAATTTATTTTTTACAATGTGGATGGATATTGGAATAATTGGGCATATATAACAAGAATGTTAATAACGAGCGTCGCCCAAGGACCAAGGTAAAGGTCAAGATTCGTTTCAACGGCAATGTTCTTCAAAAGTACTTTCGCCGAACCATTTCTTCATTTAGCATAAAAATGGGTCAAATCTAAGCAATCCGTGCTTAAAACTTGTTCCGGAGAATAAATTTTTCAAGTAAAGATTTTGTTCCAAATAACTTTTTCATATGAAAGAATACGATCAATCACAGTGTCGTGAGCATATTAGCCACCAGGAATGGATATTCAAAATGTTTTTCAGAAATTATAAGCTTGATAGGATGGCCTATCGCACGTAACAACTATGTCCGTAGGTTCAAGTTCTAGGCGTAAGGTTCGAGTGATACGGCGTGTCCGACGCCAACACATGGTCAAATGTCATGGTCAATTATAATCGATAAAAATGTCCTCGTCATATTTTTAATCATAAGCATTGATCAAATACTTAATTGGAATAAGCAATATGTATGTTTAAACGACGTGTTGTATGCTAGAACTTAGCAGCGAGTCCTTACGTCAAAGGTCAACGCCAGAATGCATAGGCAAACATAATTATAAACCTATTAACATTATATAATTGTGTTCCGATACAAAATAATAGTACTAAGTGACTACCTTCAATGGGTGACGTGATTGTTGAGTTCATTATCTTAAACGTTGCAGTTATCTTCTTGGTAGCAGCATCGATGAAAGACTCGACCTTATCAATGTAACTGAAAGAGCGTTCCGTTGCTGTGGAGTTCATTTCTTTAACAGCTCTAGATATATTATGTGTAGCAGTGTCAAAAAAGCCTTAACATTATCATAAAGACCTTGCTTCATTACTTCAAACTGTGCATGTAAGGCTTCATGGAGCTTAACACTGTCTTCTTGTATCCTTACATTTATTTCAGTTATCTTTTCCATGTGTCTTTAAGTAATGTTTCAACTCGAATAACTTGTTCCAGTTGTTTATCCTCGTTTTGACCTTTTGGTAATGCACGATCCATGGAAAACAAGACAACTAAGAGTATTCCGGACAAGCCAGCTAAAACTAAACTCCACATACTTGTATGTCACTTAGTACGATAAGTGTGCCGTTTTCATTTAATTTGCCACTGTTCGTTTTAAAGGGACTGTCCACTAGATTTTGGCATGTATTGAAGCATGTCATTAAATGCTCTATATTGATAAATTCAAACATTTGACCTAAAAATCTGCAGTTAAAAAACAAGAATACAATTTAAAAAGGGAAAAAAAAGTAAACCTCATCAGGGCTCGAACCAGTGACCATCGGGGTCCTGGAGTAAAAACCAATTAGACCGCTCGGCCATCCTGACAAGTATGTACGATAGCCGTATTTTATACCATATATAAGCAATCCTCGTAGTTTTACAAAATATAGCGACAATAACAGAACTTTCCAAATTATTCAATCGTTTCGCGTCGAACGACGCTTTATGATTTTGAGGTTTTCAAATCGTCAAAAGATGCATATAATGGATATTTAAGAGCATTGTAAATGGTCAGTATTACTATTTCCTCAAAAATATCATAACAAACGCGAAAATTTGCGAATATGAAACAACTTTTTTTAATTTTGTCAATTTACCAATCTGTTGGACGGCCCCTTTAATACAAATACATGTTATCAGTTTATTAGGCGTAAGCTTTTTATTTTGTTATGTGACCAAAAGTCACTCGAGAAAATGATAAAAACGGTTCAAGTTTTTAAGTACGTTTATTCAGTTTTTTTTATTCTAACTGATACGGTTAAGTTTTGTTTTATTATTAATTTTATCAATTGTTGCAACCTTTCTTTCACATTTGTTTAAATATAACGTGTGTGTGTATTTTTTAGTTTATAAGATCCTTCCGCGTCTGAGGCTGCATGATGTGTGGACCTTGCCTGTGTCCCCGCAAACCTACATATTTAACACACTGGAATCGCAAAGGGTTAGAAGAATTTTGAATTATAGCTGCACTTTCCATCTATGTAATTGCAACTGAAAGATGTTAAATTTTGGGTTGGTCTTGTGTTGTGGGAGTGAGCCGGAGTACCCGGAGAAAACCACAACTGTCCGGTATGGTGACCACAAACCAAACTCACATGCTTCCGGGAACGGGGATTGAACCCGGGTCACCGAGGTGAGAAGCGTTTATACAAGCCACTGCGCTAGCCGGAAAGCCTTTTTAATTATAAAAGACACTCCGGCGCTTTATTTTCATAACAGGGCTTTACAGATTCCAAATCTGTAAATTTTGAAGTAAAAGCCTCTTTTTAAAATAAACGCATACTTTGTTAAAGATATACACCATAAGAACTCTTTACGACCACCTCGATATGATGACAGCCCCGAATATAGGGACACATTTTTTACGTAATATTTTAATTATCCGCAATCTCGGAGTATAAGACCACCCTGCTATTTCGAATAACGACCACTTTTCTCAGACCAAAACATTAATTAAACCTTCAAATGACCCCGCTTGTCAGTAACAATTAAAGGCATACGACATACAACTTTATATAGTTAACTCCTTTTCGTTATAACAGTTACTTGTGAAAATCGATAACGTTCGTTGTGATAAAGAATTTGTCAATTGTCCGTGTACTAGATTTGGTTGACACCTGTTGATAGGAACGGTGATATTTCGCTTATAAACTATTATTAAACTTGAAAAACTTGATCAAGGCTTAACTAACTGATTTCATTATTATTATTATTACAACTTTTTTTTTATGAACTGATATTATTTTTTTGCTTTTTGATAAATGTGAATGTACGCTTAAAGGTAAACAAAATGTTAACATTGTCTTGGACATGCACAATTGACATATACATGCAGGCCTGTTCACTGAAATTTTAAGATGTTGAGTATAAGCCGAAGTTAGTAATGTGTTTTCCCCCCTGTATTTATTCAAACAATGCTTCATAGCTATTAAAGGCGAAAAGATAATTTTAAGAAATGCGGACAAATGGGTATCCCCGCTCATAAATGCCCTGGAGAAAGAACCGACATGTATTTAGATCTAGAACTGCAAAACCTCGATAAAAAGATCACCCCTTCATGAAGAGCACTTTATTAAAATGTCCTTTTGAATAATGTTGGAGCTGCAAAAGCTGTTACATGCCCATACTTTCCTTTAAATATGAACTTCACCTTTGCATGATAGTTAGCAAGAAACACATCATTACCAACTGATTCACACTTGTGGTGTATGATGGTCGGATAAATGAAGAGACATTTGAACGTTGACAAGTGTAAAATTGACTTATGAAGTACGACATTAAGCGTCTTCGCGAGATAAATATTTATCCAGACAATGTCACGATGATTAAACTTTTTTTTAAATGTTCTGATATCTCTTGTTACAAAAGTAATCAAAATCACGAATTGAGAGGCATTAAAACTTGTATAAACCTATTTGTACACACCATAGCTTCAATATTATGTTTTGTACCTGCATCCATCAGTCGAGCATAATCAATTAGGAGCAAGGTTGCTAAAGAAATATTATTTTCTTGGAATGATCACTGAAGATGTTGGTGATAAAAGCAAACCAATAAAAATGCAAACAGGAGCTGAAACAGTAGCAACAACTCCAACAACAACCATTTATAGATGCAAGCCTCTCACTTCGGAAAATTTAGAGAAAAAACAATTATCAAGTTTGTTGTATAGACTTTACATTAAAT
>VMBQ01011048.1:0-23827 GCA_007657795.1 Dreissena rostriformis | reverse complement strand
AGAAGTGTGTACGATATTAGGGTTTCTTTTGCAAAAGTCATAGATTGAACGTCTTGGAAAACACACTTATGGTAAAAGCAATAAAGACTATGTTGAATCCATCTTGTATAATCCTTAAACTGAATATCTTAATGCCTCTTTTGTTAAAAAAAAACACATTGAACAGACAAGCATTCCCAAAAGCATCCATTCCCTGTGGCCCGCTCCTCGCCCTTATAAAGCATAGGGATTTCATATGTCTTCATTCGAAAACTTCGGCAACATGCAATTATAATAAACAATGGATCATAATCAGCCAAATTCGGGTAAAATGCCCTGTTACATTTACAGAACATGTGCTTAAGAAAATGTATAATAATTATACTGATAATAATGACCCCCCCTGACGTAATGATACCCATTACATGTTCTAACCTGGAAACAGCTTCAACAGTTTCTCAATTTATAAGCCCAAATAGTTTGGTATAATCAAGCTCCACTGAATACAATTAAAGTAACCTACGCAGCACACTTGCATATCAACATCGCACTTACATATCAACCTCGGGCTTACATATCAACCTCGGGCTTACATAGCAACATTGCGGCTTTCATATCAAATCGCACTTACATGTACATATCAACCTCGGGCTTACATATCAACCTCGGGCTTACATAGCAACATTGCGGCTTTCATATAAAATCGCACTTACATATCAATACCGTACTTACATATCAACAGCGAGCTTTCGTATCAAATCGCACTTGGATAAACACACACTTTCATAACAAAAGCGAACTTATATATCACAATTTGGCTTTCATATTAACTCGCACTCACATTACAACACACTTTCAAAGCAACATCGCACGTATATATCAACATCACACAACATATCAGCATCACACTTATATATATAAACATCACACTTATATCTAAACATCACACTTACATATCTCCTTGTTGCCCGCAGCCGCCCAGTCTTTGCACTGCTGCATTGCCGCCGACGACGATCCGCTATCTGTCGTCGGGAAAGTACATTTGCACTCAAATGTTGTTTTCGGTCCGGCGAAGTGCACGATGATGCCGACGCCGACGGCGATGGCGATAGCGAGGAAGGCTAGTATGAACGCCTTGGTGGTGCTGACGTACATGCCTCGGTCACGTGGTGCGCTACCGCTCGCAGAGCTCATGCCCGACTTGTACTTCACTCTGACGTCCTCTAGCTCGTAGTTGTTTCCGGTCATCGTCGACCGGCGGATGTAACCACGGGATGTACACGCAAATTATTTATCCGACCCCGAAAATGTAGACACTCAGATTACTCCGACGCGATATGTGGTTGGATGTTTGGATGCAGGCCTCACAGTTTCTGCGAGACGAGATGAAATCATGCCACTGCGGCACAACGACTCTTGATTTTAGGAGCCGCTTCTCCAGCGATACCGGAAGTAAATATGCTCCACTATGTAGGAGACTGCATCCTGGTTGAGGCAGGATGGAGCGCTCAGACCGTTCACCGCTGCTTAGGGTATAACACTTCTTGTAAGGTCTGCACTCTCTCAGTACTCACTGACATATGGCGACCACAGTACAGAGCGGGTAGGCGGGCCTAACTGTTAGAGCGGGACGAGAGGTAGTCTTCAACTCTCGTAGTTGTAAAATACATTAAACCTGGTAACAACTGCCGTATCGTTTAAAATGTCAAAGCGAAATCATATTTAACTCGAAAAACTACTACGTAAATATGTAAATTTAGTTTTGAAAAAATAATGCCATCTTATATAGGTAAATAAAATGCGATTCACATTATCAAAAAATGTGTCGGTGCGGAAACGCTCGTCAAAATGGCAAAACAACAAAAATAGATTGAACACAATATAAAATATGAAAATATTAATATAACGTATAACGTATGCAGTCCGCACAGGCTTATCAGGGACGACACTTTCTAATATAACTGAATTTTCTTCAATAGCAGTCTTCCTTTAAACATAAAATACAATAAAAACGAAAAGTGTCGTTCCTGATTAGCCTGTGCGGACTGCATACGCTAATCTGGGACGACACTTTACGCACATGCATTAAACCCCCTTTTCACATAGCAAGGCTCATATACAAATAAGTGTGTCTCGTGAGTGAGTAGCGCACGAAAGAAAAACTGATTTACATAATCAAATCGTTGGTATATATGAAGTGCGGGTTAACATAGCATAGGAAGTTTCTTGCAGTGGGAAGCGTTAACTTTAACACTTATTTTATGATTTAAAAATAAGGTCATGATAGGTAAAACATGATACGCCTTTTACATAAACCATACGAACCGTAATACACCAACAATGTGTGCAATTACTTGCGCATGATCATCATACACGCATGCAATACTTATATATAAAAGGAAATGAGCGATTTACTCCGCTTAACTACTAAGTACGTGCAGTACAAGGTACAGAGCCGCAACAAAGAAACGATCAAAGGCAGTAGACATAACGACATATTTCTGGCCATATAGCCAATACTGCATGTCGTACAGGCAACTACATACTTTCCGATATCTGGAGTGCGTGACTCAACCATTGCTACACAAAGTACTGGCATCTTCACACTTGCCATGTGTGCAGAATGCGAAGCTAACATGGCTACGAGTAGTACAGGCAACTACATACTGTCCATGTCCAAGGTGCGTAATGCTTCCATGGTTACGAGTAGTACAGGTAACTTCATACTGGCCATGTCTAAGGTGCGTAATGCTATCCTGGCTACGAGTAGTACAGATAACTACATACTGGTCATGTCTAAGGTGTGTAATGCTACCATGGTTACGAGTAGTACAGGTAACTTCATACTGGCCATGTCTAAGGTGCATAATGCTATCCTGGCTACGAGTAGTACAGACAACTACATACTGGTCATGTCTAAGGTGCGTAATGCTGCCATGGTTACGAGTAGTACAGGTAACTACATAATGGCCATGTCTAAAGTGCGTAATGCTACCATGGTTACGAGTAGTTTAGGCAACTACATACTGGCCATGTCTAAGGTGCGTAATGTTACCATGGTTACGAGTAGTACAGGTAACTACATACTGGTCATGTCTAAGGTGCGTAATGATACCATGGTTACGAGTAGTTCAGGCAACTACATACTGGCCATGTCTAAGGTGCGTAATGTTACCATGGCTACGAGTAGTACAGGTAACTACATACTGGCCATGTCTAAGGTGCGTAATGCTACCATGGCTACGAGTAGTACAGGTAACTACATACTGGTCATGTCTAAGGTGCGTAATGATACCATGGTTACGAGTAGTACAGGCAACTACATACTGGCCATGTCTAAGGTGCGTAATACTACCATGGCTACGAGTAGTACAGTTAACTACATACTGGCCATGTCCAAGGTGCGTAATGCTACCATTACTACGAGTAGTACAGGTAACTACATACTGATCATGTCTAAGGTGCGTAATGCTACCATGGCTACGAGTAGTACAGGCAACTACATACTGGCCATGTCTAAGGTGCGTAATGCTACCATGACTTCGAGTAGCACATGTAACTTCATACTGGCCATGTCTAAGGTGCGTAATGCTACCATGGCTACGAGTAGTACGGGTAACTGCATACTGGCCATGTCTAAGGTGCGTAATACTACCATGGCTACGAGAAGTACCGGTAACTATATACTGGTCATGTCTAAGGTGTGTAATGCTACCATGGTTACGAGTAGTACAGGTAACTGCGTACTGGTCATGTCTAAGGTGCGTAATGCTACCATGACCACGAGTAGTTCAGGCAACTACATACTGGCCATGTCTAAGGTGAGTAATG
Organism: Dreissena rostriformis; assembly: GCA_007657795.1. Lineage (NCBI taxonomy): Eukaryota > Metazoa > Mollusca > Bivalvia > Myida > Dreissenidae > Dreissena > Dreissena rostriformis. Next base: position 20,017 of record VMBQ01011048.1, on the reverse strand, counting down.
CTACCATGGTTAAGAGTAGCACAGGTAACTGCATACTTGCCATGTCTAAGGTGCGTAATGCTACCATGGCTACGAGAAGTACCGGCAACTACATACTGGTCATGTCTAAGTTGCATAATGCTACCAAGGTTACGAGTAGTACCGGCAACTACATACTGGTCATGTCTAAGGTGCGTAATGCTACCATGGTTACGAATAATAAGGCACCTACAAACTTGTCATGTCTAAGGTTCGTAATGCTACCATAGTTACCAGTAGTTCAGGCAACTACACACTGGCCATGTCTAAGGTGCGTAATGCTACCATGGTTACGAATAGTACAGGCAACTACATACTGGCCATGTCTAAGGTGCGTAATGCTACCATGGCTACGAGTAGTACAGGCAACTACATACTGGCCATGTCTAAGGTGCGTCATGCTTAAATAATTCAAGAAAATGTTTTCATACAAAACACATAGTTGTTTGGGCGTTGTTTATTTGCAAAACATCACAGAATCTTCGACGGTAGATATGTCTGAATTTGTTAAACTGTTCATAACAGTTTAAAATGAAAAACATGTTGAATGGCTTTTATAATCTAATTATGTGCGAAAATGGACTTTAGAAAAAGTCCAAACTACGAAGAAAGAGTATTTACAAGCACAACGACAATTCGTGTTAAACAACAGTCGCTGTAATTAAACAAATTGTCGTCGTAAGTAAAAACTATGAATAGATGATCCCTACAAGATGCTTTCGAATTTCATGAACAAAATAAAACGAACCAACGAATTTGTTGATGATATCCCCTACCAAATACATTTTGTTTATAGATGGGTACAAATCTCTTATTGTTTTTATGCAGTGCTATTCTCCTTATCGATATCTATACACCTATGAAGTTTCATGTGGAAATCTAGTATCGTATCTGAGATATAGCCCTGACAAGTTACATTATACAAAACAACAATAAGCAATAACTCTTTTTTCAGAAAGTGTAGTGTTATGGTTCTTGTGCAAGGAAATTTTCCTTATTGATATCTACACATCCCTACAGTTTTATGTTGCAATCCTGTATTGTACCTGATATTTAGCACTGACAAGTAACATCATACAAAACAACAAATGGCAATAACTCTTATTTAAGGAAGTGTACAGTTATGGTTCTTAAGCATGGCAATATTCCTCATTGATATCAATACACCCATGAGGTTTCATGTTAAAAACTTAAATGGTATCTGAGATATCGCCCTGAAAAGTAACATCACACAACAAAGCAAAGGGCAATAACTCCTATTTAAGATGTGTAGGGCTATGGTGGTTATGCATGGAACCTTTCTTAATTGACATCTATACATCCATGCAGTTCCATGTTGATATCTTATATAGTTTCTAAAATATAGCCCTTACACAGTTTAGTGACAGGTGGACGGACTGACGGACAAATCGCTTATTAAAAATACATTAAATGCTAACATAGTTATCTTTTATTTACACAAACAATAACTTGACAAAAAAAAAACAGATCAAAAACTAGACACATCATTAAATTATTTTTTTTGGAAAAATATCATTGTATAGTTTTCAGGGCAATGTCTATTAACATGTAAGTTAACAATATGGATATATCGTGCTTTGGACAAGGGCAACGAATAAGCAAAATTAACGCACAATATTACTATTTTTTTTATTACAAAAATAATAAAACAGAGATATCGATATAATTTGTGTTTGTGTCTTAATGAGCTCCCTCCCCAAAGCATTTAAAGCAGCTACTGTACAGATGAGCATCAATATATTACTCAAGCAAAACTATTCTTTGAATTGCATCTATATATAAACATGTTTCATCAGATGCAGTATAACAACCGATATAAAACAATATTTACCAAATCTTAGCTTTTCCCTGTATCGATGTATTTCTACAAAGGCTTCAATACATGACATAACTACAGAAATGCGCTTTAATAATAAGTCGCGTGAACAAGATAACAGACTCGCGGGAACGACTTGATTATTCGTAGGAACGAGTTAATAAGCAGTTGAAACGAGTCAGCTAATTGTGAGAACGACTTAATTAGTCGTAGGAATTAAATATCTAACTTGTGGGATTGTGATAAAGAAAAACAGTTAATTGTCTGGAATATGGACACATTAATGCACTGTTACTTACATCAAATTGCAATATCATACCCAATTTTTTTATTTTATTTCTTCAAAAACGTGCCGTTTAAATGTCCCATTGAATTATGTTGCAACATATGATTTGTTCCTTTTTCAATGTAAGTAACAAATAACTGAGGGATCTGCGTAAATATCGTTCTTGGCATCACATGTTCAGCGCAGAGCTAAGATACAAACACAAGAAAAAGCCTGAGTACAATGTAACACATTTTTTGAAACATCCGAAAAAGTAACATTAACAAGTAACAGGTTACATAAAATCAAAACATAATAGATATGTACACACTACAAAGAATCAACAGTATTAATTAAATGTCGTTTCCAATAATGCATGTTTTACACATTATTTAGATGGCATCTATGCATAGATGAACTATGTAAACATGTGTATGTTTTATGTCGATGTATTTAACCATATCACAACAATAGTTTAAATATAATATAGTTCAATAGTCATCAATATTACGATGTATATCGAACAATAACATGCCTTAACGAATATATTTGTTTAATGCTCTTCTGTATACATGCGTTGTGGTAATTGTTTGAAAACGTTATAACTTAAGGATGTAAATAAAAACAAACTCAAACGCTCAGAGTGTATTAAACCAGTTTTAACTATAGACCAGTTTCGTGTACACAAGGAGTGAATCGCACATCGTGACACAGGACTCCTGGTGGTGGACACTGGACGGAAAAACGTCTTAAAATACACACGTGAAAACACATTACAAACAGAAAAAATAACTCCAGATCTAATACAGTACCTAGTACCTTAACTTTTATATTTCTCACAGGATAAATTCAGAACATGCTTATGGTTGTAAAACTAATCCTAAACAATGCAAAAAAAGACACCCTGAACCTAGGCACATAACAAACTATAAGTCGTATACAAATTGCACAAATATTGATACAAATATGTAATAAACGAAATTATTTATTTTCGAATTACCGTTCAATAAACAATTTCTCTTCATTTGTTTGTCTATAAAACAATTTTTCGTTTAATTATTACGCATCTGTTCAGCGAATCGATGTTTATTGACCGATACACATCTAGAAATCGAATTTTATATATTAAAATTATTTGTTCTACTCAAACTCAATTAACTACAAATACCGACACCATATTTGCAAAAACATTAACGTGGATTAAACAATGGCGAAAAATTTCCTGCTTCTAGAAGTTTTGACTCTCTAACCACTTATGTATTTCTGGGACGTTTGCAACCATCCACTTGATGTTGCTCCGGGTCTTCTCGAGCGCTTGGTCAAACGCGCGTGCTCCGGATCCGAGATCATTCTTGCTTTCCTTGAACGCTTTCAACTGTAAATTTCAACATGGTGGTATATAATGGTAATTGGAGATTTGTGCGTATTTAATAATCATACAAACAGAGTTTATTTTAATTTTACAATGTTAAATGACAAATAATTACTTGTTTAAGGTTTATTGAAGCACATTTGATATTTGAACATTACAGCTACAGCATTACATATATATTATCGTAAACTTAATATAAATTTTGCAAAGAAAGGAGGAGGATATATGAGTTTAGTGCGTTAATATTGAGATGGCAATATATGCAAGAGAGTAATGTTTGAAATTCATTTTACAGAATTAAGGTTTTATTAATCAATTGACATAAAGGATAATTGTCAAACTAAAATTAAAGAAGTTTCATCAATAACATCAACATGGACGTTATACGGAACAACATAACAGATAGATTGTCAAGAACACCGATTGGTGATATTCACCAGATCATATCGGCTAACAATTGATAAGGTATTACATGGTTAGCATGCACAATTTCGGTAAAGGGCAGTGGGTTAGATTGCAACGATGCTACATTTCTTAAGTTGGCAGTATTTACACGGCCATGATGCAACATTGCTGTAGTGGGCAATGGTTACATGGTAATGACACTACATTTCTAAAATTGGTAGTATTCACACGGCCGTGATGCTACATTCCTGTAGTGGACAGTGGTTACATGGAAACGAGGCTACATTTAGTTGGCAGTTTTTACACGGCCATTATGGTTCAATGCTGTAGTGGGCAATGGTTACATGGGCATGATACTACATATTTAAAGTTGGCAGTATTTACACGGCCATGATGCAACATTCCTGTAGCGGACAGTTTACAACGCAACGATGCTACATTTCTAAAGTTGGCGGTTTTTACACGGCCATGATGCTACATTGCTGTAGTGGGCAATGGTTACATGGTCATGATACAACATTTCTTAAGTTGGCAGTTTTTATACGGCCATGATGCAACATTCCTGTGGTGGACTGTGGCTATATGGCAACGATGCTACATTTCTAAAGTTGGCAGTATTTACACGACCATGATGCTACATTGATGTTGTGGGCAATGGTTACATGGTCATGATACTTAATTTCTAAAGTTGTCAGTATTTAGACGACCATGATGCAACATTCCTGTAGTGGACAGTGGTAACATTGCAACGATGCTTCATTTCTAAAGTAGTCAGTATTTACACGGCCGTGATGCTAGATTGCTGCAGTGAATTGGTTACATGGTCATGATACTTAATTTCTAAATTTGGCAGCTTTTACACGGCCATGATGCTACATTTCTGTAGTGGAAAGTGGTTACATGGTCATGATACTACATTTTTAAAGTTGACAGTATTTACAAGGCCATGATGCAACATTCCTGTAGTGGACAGTGGTTACATGGCAACGATGCTACATTTCTAAAGTTGGCAGTATTTACACGGCCATGATGCAACATTAATGTAATGGACAGTGGTAACATGGCAACGATGCTACATTTCTAGTGATGGAAGTATTTACACGGCCATGATGACACATTGCTGTAGTGGACAGTGGTTAAATGGTCATGATACTGAATGTCTAAAGTTGGCAGAATTTTCACGTCCCTGATGTTACATTGCTGTAGTGGACAGTGGTTACACTGTAACGATGCTACATTTCTAAAGTTGGCAGTATTTACACGGCCATGATGTTACATTCCTGTATTCGGCAATGTTTACATGGTCATGATACTTAATTTCTAAAGTTGTCAGTATTAACACATCCATGATGCAATATTCCTGTATTGGACAGTGGTTACATGTCAACGATGCTACATTTATAAAGTTGGCAGTATTTACACGGCCGTTATGCTAGATTGCTGCAGTGGGCAATGGTAACATGTTCACGATGCTTCGTTTTTAAAGTTGGCGTTTTAACACGGCCATGATGCTATATGCAGTATTTACACGGCCATGATGCTATATTGTTGTAGTGGTCAATTGTTACATGGTCATGATACTACATTTCTTAGTTTGCAGTATTTACACGGCCATGATGTTACATTCCTGTATTGGACACTGGTTACATGGATACGATGCCACTTTTCTAAAGTTGGCAGTGTTTACACGGCCATGATGCTACATTCCTGTAGTAGGCAGTTATTACATCTTTACAAAGTAGCATTCTGGTTAACGTTATGTGTGTCACATATTATGCTTAATTCCGGCGGTGTGCAGTAGTTACACCTGTACCTAACGTTATTCCGGCCATGGGCATTTACTACACAATCACAATGCTACATTCCGATTTTGGGCAGTTGATAAACAAGTACCAAACTTCATGAAGGTAATGTGCATTTGATACCCATTTACGAGCCTCAATCCCGGCAGTGGCCAGCGGTTACACATTTACCAAATTACATTGCGGTATTCAGCATTTGTTGAACATTCACGATGCTAAATTGCGTTAGTAAGCACTAGTATACAGTCACCATGATGCATTCTGGGAGTGAGTTGTGGTTACATAGTCACAATGATTAGTAGACTGATCCCGGAATTCGCACGAGTTAAGAAGAACCCATTAATCATCCCGGTACAAACAACGCTGGTCCATTATATCAACCAATGATAGAATTATTTAAATAATAAAGATTTACACTGTGTGTGATTTTGAAAGGATTATACATGGGTCAGCTGTATTTGTACCAGCAGATCAGCGGGTTTTTCCAAAAAGTCGCTTTTCCGGGATACATATATTATGGTAGTAAGAAGCGGTTATACAGTCACTATAATACATTCAGGTTACACTGCCACCACGATTAGGTCTGGTAGTAGGAAGTAGTTATAGAGTCACCATGATACATTCTGGAAAAGGGCAGTGATTACACAGTCACAATGGTAATTGTGGTAGTGGACAGTGGTAACACTTTCACAATGATATATTCCGGTAACCGTCAAAGTGTAAACATTCACCTAGCTACATTCCGTAAGAGTCAATGTTTAACACATTCACGATGCTACATTCCAGTAGAGTGCATTGGCTAGAAGGACAGCTGCAAGATCAGATGCCGCTACCTGACTGATTTGGAACGCTTGAGCTCAATGGGGAGGTCATAGGTTATACATGTAGTTCTTATTAGAGATCGACATGGATGTCTGAAGAACCTAAATTCGTTAACACATCAAGTTATCTTTAGAACATATGTATGAGAAGACTTTAATTAGCGTTTTCAACGTAACATGTATTGGGTAAGTAGTCGGTAAAACCTATCTAAACGGAAATCAGTCTGTATATCCCTTTTTCGTAAAGGGTAGTCTGTAGAACCTGCATACGGTACGCTACAAGTATTGTTTGATGCTTACTATTTTACAGGCATGGTTATATGGTAACTAAGTTACCAGTATTGTCACATGTTCAGTACGTTACAAGCATTGTTTTATGGTCACTTTGGTACGCGTGTTTACATCATCACTAAGCTACAAGCATGGTTACATTATCCCTAAGTAACAAGCATAGTGACATGGTCACTATGCTACAAGATGAAGCTGCTATACAGGCATATGTCTGGTAAGCATGGGCACTATTCTAAGAATTAGCTTTCATTGGCATATGCCGCATCCGCTATCGCCGAGCAACAAGTCCGGTTACAGGATAAATATGTTGCAAGCATAGTTACATAGTCCCTATGCTATAAGATGAAGCTGCCATGCCAAGCAACGCGTCTTGTTACACGGTCACTATTATACGAGTTTGGTTACAGAGTCGCTATGCTGCTACATATCATTACACGGCCACTAAATGTTGCCTCTACCTGACTTAGGTCGAACTCGGTGTTAAAGGAGGCGGTGAGGCCGCTTATCAGGTTGGTGAAGCCGAAAGCGCCTCCTCCGAATCTAAAACACGATGCATGATTAGTAGATCGTAGCATATGTCTGTCCGTGCACAAATGTTTTATTTATTACATGTCTGTAAGTGTTCTTTTAAAGAGTTTATGCAGTATAGTATATGTTGTTGATGGACAGCATTTAATCTGATGTATTACTGAAGAATCTGTCAATGTATGCACAGTTTGATGTCTGCAGTCATTCCTACACAACAGAGTACGTATAGTATAGACCCCCAGTAGACGCGGTATAAGGAGTACATACCCGAGCGTTTGCTATGAAATACAGTTAAATGCATAGTCTGTTAAACAGAGGTATTTTACTAATGAAAGTGGTGTTATGCACACAGTTCAGAGAATAGTCCGTTATAAAGAGGCATTTCACTACAGGAAGTGGTGTTATGTACATAATATTGTTAACAGTAAATGTATCTTACTACATAAAAATAAAGTGAATAGTAAAGGTATTACACCTTATAAAGTGAGTGGTGTCATGTTCAAAGTTTAGTATAAAGTCTGTTATATAGAGGAATTACACTACACGATGTGAGAAGTGTCGTGTACATTGTTCAGTGTACAGTCTATTATATAAAGGTATTATACTACACGATGTGAGTGTTGTCCTGTACATATGATATGTGTACAGTCTGTTATATAGAGGTATTACACAATATGGTATGAGTGGTGTGTTGTACATATGTTCTGTGTACAAACAAACCTCCGTGTACAAAAGATCAGTATTACAGGTGGACGATATGAAACTTTCCATATTAAATTAATTAAGTTTTTACAAATAACTATTGCTCATGTATGTGTATGATATGTGTAAAATAAATGTCAACGCTGAAAACAATCAGCATTCAAATTAAACATTCTGTATACATATCACACATTTGTGAACTAGCAGGGCTAGAAATAAATGTACTAATATACAAATGCAACAACTACGTCGTTATTAAAAACGATATCATCGGACTTCCGATAATGCATCCAGTATAGAGCACATGGGGCATCCAGTGATATATGCAAACAATTAAAATATTACAACTGTTAATTATTTTTGCGAATACGATACTATTTTTTCCCATGAAATCCAATTGTTTATGTGTGAGAATGAAAAGTTTTGTAGGAAGTGTACAACTTCACTTCACATGACGTTATACACCAGTACTTACTCTTTTAGAAAGAAGTCCCATTTATCCCTGAACAGGTCCCACGCCAGTGACCTGCAATACCGAGACGAGATGAACACACTAGCTGACGGTTAAAGGATGCAAGTAAGCACGAAATGTGGTCGTCGGTATTTTTTTCTTTCACTTCGTAGTGACTGTGAAACATTTAATTATTTTAAAATCGCATATTTTGGCGGATTTCAATATAGAGCTTCCATAATAAGTTAGAGAGGAATACATATGTTCTGACAAAAAAGGCGTTATGTAAGAGCCTCTACCTGCCGATGGTGTTCCGGGATATGTAGACAATCACGGAGGCTGCGTCCTGGCGCCGGATGTCGGCCTGGTTGCTCAGGTCAATCGCCATCAGCAGGTATCTGTGGTACAGCAAAGAACACGCTTGTAAGGGTGTGGAGTACATTGTGAATATAGCAGTAGATTAACACTCCTGAATAATTCTGATATGGATACATTTTGAACAAATATAGCAAACGGTTTTAAAGAAGACGTGATTCACGTAATATGTGTATTAAGAAACGTGACATACATGAACAGAGTTCGCCGTCGCTCTGTGACCTACCTACTGAGCACCCAAGATTCCCTGGAGCAGGCGAGGGCCGCCAGGAGACGCGACTTTTCGGCGGCCAGGTTCTCGGCGAGGTATCGGGCAAGCGCAAACTCCCAGTCGTCGAGCGTCCCCTCCGCCACCGCCGTACAGTACACCGTGCTCTTGATGTCTGGATCCACCCTGTAGCATCAAAAACATGGTCAACGTGTGCTGTACACAACCCTGCGACGTCAAATAGCATGGTCAATGTGTGCTTTACCCCACCCTGATNAACCATATGTATTGAGGAAAAACATGAGATCAAAACATCACATGGGTATAATTTAGTCACAGTAACTTACGTCAACAAAACACGTTTTGCAAGTTGCCTTTTCATCAGAACCTTCGCGAAACCCGAAATTTTTCCATACTTTTGATTTTAATTTTGACGGTGCGTCTTTCAGCGTGGTTGAAGAAGCCATTTTAACGGCTAATGCTCAGCATGTTATTCATTCATTCATTGGATGCCATATTGGCTATTGACCAATCACAAGACGTATTGCAAATGACAAGACGGATTTGGAAAGTAAGGTTTAAAATGCCGATCAATCGGGATTGCAGTGAATCGAATCGAAATTGGTTGTTTTGGTATCGAAATCGAATCGGCGGCGTTGAACCGGTTTTTCAATGCATCGAACCGAATCGTTACAGCTCTAATTAAAAACTATATCATCGGACTTCCGATAATGCATCCAGTATAGAGCACATGGGGCATCCAGTGATATATGCAAACAATTGAAACATTGAAACTGTTAATTATCTATGCGAATACGATACTATTTTTTCCCATGAAATCCAATTGTTTATGTGCGAGAATGAAATGTTTTGTATGAAGTGTACAACTTCACTTCACATGACGTTATACACCAGTACTTACTCTTTTAGAAAGAAGTCCCATTTTTCCCTGAACAGGTCCCACGCCAGTGACCTGCAATACGGAGACGAGATGACACACTAGCTGACGGTTGAAGCAAGTCAGCACGAAATGTGGTCGTCGATATTCTTTTCTTTCACTTCGTAGTGACTGTTATACATTTAATTATTTTAAAATCGCATATTCTGGCGGATTTCAATATAAAGCTACCATAATGTGTTAGAGAGGAATAAATATGTTCTGACAAAAAAGGAGTAATGCAAGAGCCTCTACCTGCCGATGGTGTTCCTGGATATGTAGACAATCACGGAAACTGCGTCCTGGCGCCGGATGTCGGCCTGGTTACTCAGGTCAATCGCCATCAGCAGGTATCTGTGGTACAGCAAACAACACGCGTGTAAGGGTGTGGAGTACATTGTGAATATAGCAGTAGATTTACACTCCTGAATAATGTGTTCTGATATGGATACATTTTGAACAAATATAGCAAACCTACGGTTTTAAAGAAGACGTGATTCACGTAATATGTGTATTAGAAACGTGACATACATGAACAGAGTTCGCCGTCGCTCTGTGACCTACCTACTGAGCACCCAAGACTCCCTGGAGCAGGCAAGGGCCGCCAGGAGACGCGACTTTTCGGCGGCCAGGTTCTCGGCGCGGTATCGCGCAAGCGCAAACTCCCAGTCGTCGAGCGTCCCCTCCGCCACCGCCGTACAGTACACCGTGCTCTTGATGTCTGGGTCCACCCTGCAGCATCAAAAACAGGGTCAACGTGTGCTGTACACAACCCTGCGACATCAAATAATGGTCAATGTGTGCTTTACCCCACCCTGCTACATCACATAGCATTGTCAATATGTGCAGTACACCACGGTGCAATACTACATTTCATGGTCGATGTGTGCTGTATACAACCCGGGAAACATCAAATATACTTCCTGAACGCCTATACTAACGGGTTATTATCGGGTTTATCCCTCCATTGCCTAAACAGCCTTTTGGCCTCGTCAATACAGCCCTTGATACCATACGTGCATGCGAGGCCAGTAATGGTGGACCGGACGTACCTGCAACCAATTAGTGATTTATGGCAACATATTGAGACGCACTCGTAAAATGAACGTTTAGCATATCTTAATATGCACTTTAAAAAGAGATTTTGTTAAAACAAATATCAACCAATCATTGATTCATGATAGTTAGGACAAACGAAGATACAGTATTTTCTTTGAATTGTTAAGCATACAGACTAAATGGTCGCCACAACTTTAAGAAAGCGCCAAAACATTATAATAATGTTGTAACACAACATATATAAGCGCTTATACAAATGAGACTTACGACTCCAGGTGAGTAGAGCCAGTGTTGTTCATCGTCAGCTCTTTAAATGTGTCCTCAGTCTTGTTGAGCATAAAATTCTGCAAGCAGAGAATAAACTCTTAGCATCGTAAAACATACGTGGAATGTTTTATACCATGGGTCCTTTCTTAACATTTAACGACGTCTTGAAACATGAACCCTCTCTGTAATGTTATCAATAATATTTATATTTTCTCAAGAACATAAGCTGCCTTACAATTTATAACTGTTATATATATATTGGATGTAAGCGACCGGAATAAAGCCTCTTTCTAGAGTCCAGCAATCACCGAATAACTCCTATAGTAACAGCAATCGCAACAGGCAAACACAAACAGAAAGAAAACTCAGGGTTGAGTTTAAGGTTGTGGACCTCACACAAGAAAACATGAGTTGCGATGTGGCAGAGCAACTAGGGCTTGTACATCGCATCAACAAAATAGAATCACTGGATATTGAATTTCATAAAAACAACGACCCTGCCTGGATATTAAAAAATCAGAATTGACAAAAATGCAAAGGGAGTCGTACACCACCTGCTCAAGTTTCCTGTAGCAGTGATCCCACGCGCAATTGAAAAACTTCACCAAATGGAGGCCGATGGACATATCACTAAAATATCCGAACCCACCGAATGGGTAAGTTTCATGGAATTCTCGCTACGCTACGAGATGACAAAATCGGTATCTGCATTGACGCAAAAGACCTGAATAAGGCGATAAAAAGAGAACATCATCCAATTAGAACAATTGATGACGTAATATCGAACATCCCAGGTTCGACGGTGTTTTCCGTATTATATGCGAAATCGGGGTTCTTACAGATTAAGCTAGATGAGGCAACGTCTTACCTCACCGACTTCAACACACCAATAGAAAGCTTTTGGTGGCTTCGGCTGCCATTCGGTTTAAAATCAATCCCGGAAATATACCAGAATATAATGGATGAAATGCTGGAAGGCATTGACAATGCTTACGCGAAAATCGACGACATCCTGAAAGCAGGGCGAGTCACAGCGCACCATGATCAAATACTAAAGCAGGTTATTGAACGCGCGACAAGGTACAACCTTAAACAAGACATTGACAAGTGTAAAATCCGGCAACCGAAGGTATCGTACATAGGTCATGTGATTACAGTGCAATGACTATTACCTGATCCAGAAAAAAATATGTGCGATAGTTAACCCAGATCAGAACTCTAATGTAGTCAGATTTCGAATTCATATGGGAGCATGAACAAGCATCAAGTTTTAGGGAATTGAAACGTCTGTGCACAACCAGTCCGGTACTAGGATATTTTGACGTGAACAAACCGGTACAGATAGAGTGCGATGCCAGCAAGGATGGGTTAGGTGCAGTTCTTATGCGAGGAGACCGCCCTATCGCTTATGATTCGCGATCTTTAAGTAAAACGGAAAAGTGTTAGGAACAAATTGAAAACAAGATGTTAGCGATAGTGTTCAGCGCAACACATTTCCATCGATACAATTTCTGGAAAGCAACCACGGTCTTCTCGGCCCATAAGCCATTAGAACAGCTATTCAGGAAACCCCTATTAGCGGCACCAATGAGATTACAAAAAAAGATGTTAAAATTACAATGGTTTGATCCTGAAGTCCAATACCGAAAAGGGAAGGACATGCACATTTCGGATGCAATATCGCGGGAATTTCTGACTAACGATCAAAATATTGAGTCAGAGTCCGACTCGAACAACCACAATAACAATGGTCAATATGCTGTCTGTACTTACGACCACATATCAAGAAATCAAGAACAACACTCAAAGATAACTCATGTTGCTTAATGGCGTTATTATAGACGGTTGGCCGGACACCAGAAACCAATGTACAGTAGAAACCAGATAATACTGAGATTCACGCGATCAGCTATCCGTGCTAGATGGAGTCATATACAAAGGCCTCAGAATAGTCATACCACCTAGTCTTCGAAAGATTATGCAAAAGGTGATCCGTAAATCACATCTCGGTATGGATAAGTGCAAGCAATGCGCTCGTGAGGTCATGTATTGGCCATTTATGAACTCTTAAATCGAAGAGTTTATTTCAAACTGTACAAAGTGTGCTGAGTACAAAAACAGTCAAAGGGCAGAACCCTTAAAACCGACTGCGACACCAGACTTGGCATATAGTCTCGTCGGATGCGACCTGTTTGATTTCGAATCCTATAAATACATATTGCTTGTTGAATATTTTTCGCAGTATATGGACGTGCTGAAACTAGAATCGGAACCAACTCGTGGTATCATTCGCGCATTGAAGTTCGTATTCGCGTGTGATGGTATTCCGCTAAGACTTCGGTCTGATAACGGTCCACAGTTTACGTCAAGCCCTCACTTCAAACCTAAATGGTGAAGCGGAAAGGGCCATACAAACCATAAACAATTTGTGGAGAAAAGCAGAGGATAAACACATGGCACTGCTCGACTATAGTACAACACCACTGGAGGGTTTAAACCTGCTCCATCTCAAGTTCTCATGGGCAGGAGACCGCGAAGCCTAACATCCTGCCAGCATGCAAGGAATTTATTCGGCCGACATGTNATTACAGTAATAACAAAATAAATTGTGTGACAATCGGAACGCTCTTGTGAGACTTAGTTCGATGATTTTTATCAGAAAATTAATTTCCTTAATAGCAGCAGCAAAATTAGTATAAAAGTAGTATTTAAGCCAAGTGACCAACACAGAATTTAACATTCAATACAAACCAAAGTATAGAGCATAATTAAAGTAGTTTTTTATATGTAAAATGCGACTCTTTTCTAAGAAACAACAAACGTTTTGCAAAACTAAAGTATAAAGTGTCCTACACAAGAACACAATTTACAAACGTGAGCGATAATAAATATTGTTTGCATCTCACTACAATGTTGAAAACATGCGAACAGGCTTGACTTTTGTCGTTAAATACACCTATGGCACCGCCACCACATTTGACTGATATGTATACTAATATTGAAGGATCCGTCCCTAGGAAGTTTGCCGATGACAGATAACAATGCCAATTTAATCGAGTTTTCTAAGTAGACTGAAAATTTTGAAACTCAAGAGAGTACAATAGCAACATACATTTAAATGTATAGCAGTAGAAACAGAAGCGAGCAGAGCGATTTAGATCTTTGTCACACAGCGAATCTCAATGTGTATGCAATTTGTATGCAATTTGTAATACCTTGGGGCAGCTGAGGGAATATTACAAAACACTTTCATGTGAATAGGATGGAAAAACAAGTCCCAGATGATTATTGTTTTGAACTATTACGTCATAATTTTGATCTCTTAAATAGCCATACAATATAATATAAATAAACGTGAGTATGGACAGAGGTTTACTTAATACAATACAGATTTCGTGTGATCTATGTGTACTATCTGAAACTGAAACTTTAACTCGGGCTTGGCCAAAATATGGTGTAATAGCCTGAAAATAAATATTTAAAGCCAACCTAGACACGAGGCCAATACCAATCATACAGTTTCAAACATTTGAATGTGAGTGTAAGAGTAGATTAACAAAAATATCTGGTTTTAACTTGTGTTGCCTAATAAACATAAGATTGTACCATTTCCTTTTCGTTCTATTCGAGCTCACTTATGGCATAGAAAGTGTGTTTTGTTTTGCCGAAATCGATAGAGTAACTGACCCATCTGGTGAATTATTCTGGTCCTGTCTCACACCTACCATGTTTTAAATCACTTGACCTTCGAATGTTACGTGTGGATCAAGTTTATCAGTTTCGGAATCTTGACTTTCTATTTCAGGTCACTCTATTGTTCAGGATATTCATAGGCCGTCCAATGCATGTTTTAGACTATGGTTTGTACATATGAATTCCGTTTGAATCGCTTTAGAACACTGCTGTGGTTCTTTGTACAAATTGCGCTTTTTAAAATGAGAAGCGTCGATTGGAGAACTATCCCTTTCTTTTTCTGCATTATAATCGACGGCTTTCGATTTCTTTCTTGACGGATAACATACTGGTTCCAAAAACAATGATTCCTCATCAGCCATCGTCTTTTTGCTCTCAAGAGCAAAGGAGCCGCTCCTTATCACTGTTAATTGCTGTCGTATTTTTGCTTTTTGCCAAAGAACTACATATATTATAATATATAGAACTACTTTAGCAAACAATTCTGAAACGAACCCGACAAATTGAGCTATTTAATACACTGTAACGAAATCCTTCCCCATCATGAAATATGTAAAATGACAAAATCGCCCTTTAACCAGCTCATGTGGAAATGTGCACGGAACGTGCGAAACGTCATTTTCACTAACAACGGCAAATGTTCCTATGGCCGGAATTGCCATCAAAATGCTTATTACCATTACCGCAGCAATCCCTTTATTTATTGTATGGACTCTTACGCGAGAACCAAGTCTACATACTGCAATATGACGTTCTGAAGCAATGGCTATGAGGGTCCAGTTAGGCCAAAAAAAATAGGTCCGTTTCCGGTCTCTTTGGGGGAAAAACAGGGTCGGTAGGTAGGGATTATTTTTTTATATTTTTCTTTTGTGTTTCGGGTACTAGAATGGAAGGCTCAGGGATCAAGCAACTGGGCGTAGTGGGCGATTACTATTTTCGATAAGGATATCGCCGCGGCTTCCCTTTAATCGCCTGGATCAAAAGCACCAGCGATAATCGCTTCGCCCCAAAATCTTGCAATTATCATATCCGCAGCGCTATCAAAGTGGCTTCTGTTTATTACCGAATACATGCCGAAGTCAATAAACTGACCGGATCGACGAAACTCCGTCCCCTGGCGTAGTAAATTGAACAGCTGTGAATCACCCCATGTCTCTATCAATCGATAATTTCAGTGGTTTATTGCAGTTTTATGGCTTTGTTATACCTACCACACTAATCGGGCCCTACGATAAAATTGTGGCCAGTTACTTACGAGACTGATGATAGCAAAGGGGTGTAATCCTCCTGGACATTGTGCTTTTCGAGCATTATCAAAACATTGTTTCGACGCGTAAAGCGTTTAAACAAAGTTAATATTGAAATTTAAAATCAAATCCATTATACATATAATATAATGTTTTGTTGAATTCCCAAATGAGAATACAAATTTTGTAATCCAAAACACACTTTCTAGCTTTCAATAAAAAGTCCACAAGTATTTCCTTGGCCCCCACAAACAGCGTGCGAAAACTATGCGAAAATGTACAGCGTCACGCCATACGCATGTAAAGCGTGCGTGTAATGATTTTTTCCTATTTTATTGCTTACCCGACACTTACGCTAGCAACATCTATTGCTCATGTATTTCCTGGTAAAAAGCGCGCGAAAATTAGCGTGGGTGTTTAGACTGTTGAAGGAAAAATTGTAGCGAAGAGAATGCTGTATCTTTGACGTTACGCTCTTTAAGGTAGTTGATTATTGAAACAGATATTGAACTGTGTACTGATTTTCCGGAAAATCTGGGCAAGACTGGATTTAAGCTGAAGTGCTCAAATTCATACGGAGGATTAAAGTGAATGAAATAGCTCTATTTCGGCTAATAGAAAACATGACACGACACCGGGCGAGACACTTTGTTAATTGATGTCAATTATCGCAATTAGTGTCCCCAAAACAATGTGGATTAACGAATGTCGGTCTCTATGTATTATTTGGTATCTGTTCTTGATAGACAGGTATGTATATTTTATGAACCACGCCTGTATTGTCCGTTTTTTAAAACTGTGAAAACTTGTATTTCGCGAGTAGTAGATGACTTAAATCGGGACTGTAAAAAATATATTTATTCAAATATCTTTAAACACTGAATGTTTTTTTTTTAATTGAGCTTAAAAAAATAAATAACTAGATACACTTTATGAAAGTATAGAAGTATGTTGTGTGTATTTTCAACAATCAGTAACATCTTAGAAAAGGTGAATTGTTTCAACGAACTTGATTGACCCTTAATTGATTGATCCACCATCATGCAAAAGAGCACTGTTTTGAACAAATTTACAAAATATTATTATTTTAATTTATTGTTAAGATATTCCTCAATAATTGATAAAAGTGTCATTTAGAATTATCTTAACATCAACAACCTTAATGCGAAAGAGCTCTAAGTATCACTTCACTTTTCGCACTTTTCGCACTTAAAAATAAATTAAATTTCACTTAGAGCTTAAGGACAAATTTCAATTTTACTATTTATTTGATTGCCTGGAACTTTGATATTTTAATACATGATGGGCATTGGTGTTGCGATTCAAAAAATACAAAAAAGTCATTTTGTGAAAAATGTCAGTTAGAGCTGTTTCGCTTTCACCCCTCGATATGTAGGCCTTAGGGACGAGACAGATACTAAAGGACCTTTGCCAAGAATTGTTAGATCATAGGACAAACATACATAAGTGTGGGGGATGTACTAAATTACCATTTCCACGAACTGTTCGATCTGAGGATAGACATACATAGGGATGGAAGATATACTAGAAGTCCTCTTCCACGAACAGCTCTTATTGAGGATAAATTTATTTATTAAATGCTTTCCGGTGATTTATAGAGAAATATCAGTGAAATAAAACTAATATTTCACTGTTTCAAACAGTGAAAAATAATGCTGTGAAATGACGTCATTGTTTTGACGATATGACGTCATTATTGCAGCGAAATTCTCCAATTAAACTCTTAACAATGTAAATAAACGGTGGAAAAAAAAAGCATAAAATAAAAAACAATTGTTGGATTCGGTGGAATATCGATTTTAATTCACTCGTGATCATAGTAACAATATACAGTCTACTCTCGTTATCTCGAAGTCGGCGGGAACAAGAAAAAATGTCGAGATAACGAGAGCTCGAGATATCCGATTAGGCGTTTTTAAGAAAAAATTAGACGAAAATTTACCTTGTTTTTAATATCTAAATACCTGCTTAGTGGTCTAACTAAAGCCGTCACCGTGTGGGATAATACTAACAACGGCGTAAAAAATACTGTATGAGATTCATTGCGCGTTTCTTACGATTCTTTGATGTTAAAAAATACTAAACTGTACATGTACATTTTGTAGTGAAATGCAAAGTTTAATCGATTATTAGTACAGGATAAAATAAAAATATAAAGCCATTCTGAAACTTATCTTTATTATCTTTATTAACATTCCGACCAATTGTCATGCAATAACAGAGCAGCACATAGGCATGGGCGATCATTTAAATCCAAACTGTTTCAACTTGCACTGCACAAAACTCTAGCCCAACACTTCACTCAACATCCCCAGATCTAGACACAGGCTTAAAAAATTAAAGTGACAGGCCTCACTCAAGTGTTAATGGCTAACGACATTACACATGTGTGGTCATTGATGCAATTAACGGATCAAGTATCTACCGCACAGTATCGGGAGCAGCCGGGCGAAGCGAGACGGTGAAGTATCAAAGAATTTTTTTCTCACCTTTGCCGACACTGGGACTGTTATTCGCACCTCGAGATAAACCACAGTAAATACATGTAAAATTGGGACTCGGGACAAATGTTTATTTCGAGATAGCGAAATTATTCGAGATAACGAAACTCATATAACTAATATAGATAAAGAAGGAAAAACGTTGGGACATTGAGCTTACATCGACATATCGAGAAACTCGAGATATGCGATGTCGAGATAACGAGAGTAGACTGTATTTTCACTCGTGGCTGCGCCACCCATGAAAATGTTATTTTATATGATCACTCGTGAAATAAAATCGATATTCCACCGAATCCAACAAAAAGAATATATATAATAAATGGAGATGTACGTTAGGTCCTCTGCCACGTTCAACGGATATACATAAATAGAGATGGGAGATGTACTTTAAGAACTCTACCACGAACTGTTCGAATTGTGGATACCCATACATAGGGATGAGAAATGTACGTTAGGTCGTCTTCTGTTCGAATTGAGGATAGACATATATAGGGATTGGTAATGTACTGTTGCCCTCTACCACGAACTGTTCGAATTAATGATAGACATATAAAGGGATGGAAAATGAAAGTTGGGTCGTCTACTATTCAAATTGAGAATAGACACACATAGGAATTGGAAATGTACTTTTGTCCTCTACCGCGAATGTTCGAATTAAGGATAGACATACTTGTTTATAGGGATGGAAAATGTACGTTAGTTCGTATACTGTTCGAATTGCGGATATACATATATGGGGATAGGAAATGTACGTGAGGCCCTCTTACACGAACTGTTCGAATTGAGGATAGACATAAATAGGGCGTGTGCGTATTTTAAGTCCTCTACCACGAACTGTTCTAATGGAGGATAGACATATATAGGGATTGGTGATGTTCTCGTATTCCTTTACCACGAACAGTTCTAATTGAGGACATACATACATAGGGGTTGGTGATGTACTCGTATTTCTTTGTCACGAACTTGTGTAATGGAGGATAGACATATATGGGGATGGGAGATGAAATATGATATGTCAACAGCGAACTGTAGAAACTACGGATAAACATATATGGGGATGGAAAATGTACGTAAGATCGTCTACTGTTCGAATCGAAGATATACACATATAGGGATTGGAAATGTACTTTAGTCCTCTACAACGAACTGTTCGACTTAAAGATAGAAATATAAGGATTGGAAATTTACTTTTGTCCTCTACCACGAAATGTTCG
>VMBQ01011047.1:7872-24194 GCA_007657795.1 Dreissena rostriformis | reverse complement strand
TGAACCCAGCCTAGAAATAATTGGGACAAATGTTCTGACGAAGTTTTATGAAGATCGGACAATAAATCCAGCCTCTAGAGTGTTGACAAGGTAAACGGTGACGATGCATGACACACAACGAACAACGGACAAAAATTAGATTAAGCTGGCATGCTATGGTAACTCCCCTTTAATAAATTCCAGATCATTTTAATGCATTTGTTGTATATTTTTTATAGTAGCTTAATCAATAAGCATATTTTCCAATAAGCAGTTTTAACAACAAAATATAATTATTAATAAACATAAAATTATATGAACATGTGATAGCAACACATGTCATGCAACTAAACATAATCTGAATGACACAAACACTATAACAAAATCTCAAATCTTCCGCAAATCTCTAGCACTTTCTTTGATAGCAATTCTTAGCTACATTTCTCTTTCACGCACATAAAAAGCAAATAAGCCTCGCTCTGTGAAAACGGGGTTTAATGCATGTGCGTAAACTGACATCCAAGATTAGCCTGTGCAGTCCGCACAGGCTAATCAGGGACGACACTTACCACCTTTACTGGATTTTCGCTAAGAAGAGACTGCCTTTTAACGAAAAATACCAATAAAGCGGAAAGCGTTGTCCCTAAACATGCTAATCTGAGACGACACTTAAGGCACAAGCATTAAGCCCTGTTTAGCAAGAGCGAGGCTCAAAATTTGATATAGAATTAGAGAAATAAGACTTTAACAATCAAATTTTAGTATGTCTAATTGACATAATATTAAAACTGTACTAATTATCAAAGATATTGTGTACACTAAACTTATATTGTTGAAGTTAAACATGAAAATATGTCACTTTAAAAGCAAATACTATTTTATTCTCTTCTGTTGTTACTTATCATTAGCAACGTGCAAAAAAGGAAATACTATAAGGTAGCGCACCAAATCCACGTTTACAATAGAGATAAAAATAGTTTGAATTATTGTCCAAGCATAATAATTTGTTTTCTGATCTCTTTAATATACCGCCGCTCCTGGTAACTCATAAGTCAAGGAGAACAAAACTTAGAGCAGTTAAAACTGTGTGCCGAACATTTGCTTGTTAGTTTGCTTTTCTATTATTTTTTGTCTGCAACAAATTCCAATCTACAGTTGATGATATTCATACTGCTTAAACGCGATACTACTAACTGCATTTGAAATGCATGTTATCTTACATATGCATTTAGTGTTTTAATTACAAATATTTTATAACAGGTTTTAACAAGAGTTCCGCGGTCGGAGATAACCGCATTGAAGCCGGATTTTTGATTTAAATGACAGGAAAGTACCTTTCGTGTTTTTGTCAATGCAATACTTAAATTACTGAAATATTGTTCAAAGGTCAAACAGCAAAAATTATAATATTTTAGAGCCCTTTCACATTTGAAGTTGCCGCAACTGTGAACCTCAATTGAATGTCCTTGAAATTACCAGTGGTAAGCATACCAAAGTTAAATCATGAAAAAAATATTCACATTTAAGGTCACTGTCAATTGAAAGACTTTAAAATGACCAGTTGTTCTCTTGACCAGTGGTCATCTGTTAGTCATGGCAAAGTCCATGTCCAAGCATACGAAAGTTAAAACAACTTTTAATTTTTAACATTCAAGGTCACAGTGACCTTGACCTTCAATGACCTTAAAATGACCAATTGTCATCTACTAGTGCTGGCCAACCTTCATGTCCAGTTTGAAGACTGTAAGTCCAAGCATAAGAAAGTTATACCATGAAATAAGAATTTTAACATTTTTACATTCAAGGTCACGGTGACCTTGACCTTAAAATGACCAGTGGTCATCTACTAGTTCTGGCCAACCTTCATATCAAGTTTGAAGACTCTAGGTCTAAGCATACCAAAGTATTAACAACTTTAACATATTTACATCCAAGGTCACAGTGACCTCGACCTTCAAATGAATGACCTTGAAATGACCAGTGGTCATCTAAGTGTGCTTGCAAACCTTTACGTCAAGTTTGAGATTCTAGGTCCAAGCATACCAAAGTTACAACAATTTTAACATTTTAACATTGAAGGTCACAGTGACCTTGACCTTCAAATGAATGACATTGAAATGAATGACCTTGAAATGACCAGTGGTCATCTAAGTGTGCTTGCAAACCTTTACGTCAAGTTTGAGATTCTAGGTCCAAGCATACCAAAGTTATAACAATTTTAACATTTTAACATTGAAGGTCACAGTGACCTTGACCTTCAAATGAATGACATTGAAATGAGCAGTGGTGATCTTCTAGTACTGGCCAACCTTTATGTCAAGTTTGAAGACTCTAGGTACAAGCATACCAAAGTTATAACATGGAATAAGAACTTTAACATTTTTACCTACCAAAGTTATAAGAACTTTAACATTTTTACATTCAAGGTCACAGTGACCTTGACCTTAGAATGAATGACCTTGAAATGACCAGTGGTCATCTAAGTGTGCTTGCAAACCTTCATGTCAAGTTTGAAGACTCTATGTCCAAGCATACCAAAGTTATAACAATTTTAACATTTTAACATTTAAGGTCACAGTGACCTTGACCTTCAAATGAATGACATTGAAATGACCAGTGGTCATCTTCTAGTACTGGCCAATCTTTATTTCAAGTTTGAAGACTCTAGGTACAAGCATACCAAAGTTATAACATGAAATAAGAACTTTAACATTTTTACATTCAAGGTCACAGTGACCTTGACCTTCAAATGAATGACCTTGAAATGTCCAGTGGTTACTTACTAGTTCTGGCCAACCTTCATGTCAAGTTTCAAGACTCTAGGTCCAAGCATACCAAAGTTATAACAACTTTAACATTTTTACATTCAAGGTCACAGTGACCTTGACCTTCAAATGAATGACCTTGAAATGTCCAGTGGTTACTTACTAGTTCTGGCCAACCTTCATGTCAAGTTTCAAGACTCTAGGTCCAAGCATACCAAAGTTATAACAACTTTAACATTTTTACATTCAAGGTCACAGTGACCTTGACCTTCAAATGAATGACCTTGAAATGTCCAGTGGTTACTTACTAGTTCTGGCCAACCTTCATGTCAAGTTTCAAGACTCTAGGTCCAAGCATACCAAAGTTATAACAATTTTAACATTTTAACATTGAAGGTCACAGTGACCTTGACCTTCAAATGAATGACCTTGAAATGACCAGTGGTTACTAACTAGTTATGGCCAACCTTCATGTCAAGTTTCAAGACTCTAGGTCCAAGCATACCAAAGTTATAACAACTTTAACATTTTTTACATTGAAGGTCACAGTGACCTTGACCTTCAAATGAATGACCTTGAAATGACCAGTGGTCATCTGTTAATCCTGGCCAACCTTCATGTCAAGTTTGAAGACTCTAGGTCCAAACATACCAAAGTTATACCATGAAATAAGAACTTTAACATTTTCGAGCACGCCGCCACCCCGCCCCCCCGCCCGCCCGACAACATCAATCTATAAGCCGAGATTTTTTCGAAAAAAATCCGGCTAAAAACATAGATAAAACAGATATATGAAACAATGAATATAAATATGTGTAACATACAAAACAGCACCTTTTGAGTTTTTGTAAGATCCAGTCTTTAGTTTTCACGCATTTCTGTAACCATAGCATTAACAATTTTTGTCTGACATCACTAAAATATTGAGAATATTCCCCAACCTAGCTAATTTACTTTGTATGCCCCCAGCATCTACAGATGCAAGGAGGCAAATATAAATTGGACTGTCTGTTCGTTGTTTCGTATGTCCCTACGAGGTTAACCCAAAATGACACCTTTTGTATTAAATTAATGCTTCCTACAAAGCTTTGATACTTGATTGAATGATGTCTTTGGACACTATCAACACACCCACCTCACCTGACCTTATTTTGACCTTAAAATTGACCTACTTTTGAACTAAATCAGACGGTCTAAATTCTTGGTAAACCCAAAATTACTTGTTTTGTATAACATCAATAATACTTCCTTCAAAATAACGTGTTTTGTCCTACATCAATACCGCTTGCTACAAAGCTTTGATTCTTGCATGGATGTTCTCAACACTCTCTCATCACTTGATCTCATTTTAAAATTGACATTGACCTACTTTTTGATTTAAACTGGGCCAATGAATTAATAGTGACAAAGCTTCCATTGGGGCCATACCGGTATACATTAATTGAACGCAGCTTTTTGTTGAGTTATCACAGGATCCAGATTTTTCAGTAAGTTTTCACTTATTTCTGTAACCAATGCAACCACAATCTGTTTCACAGAAATCTGAAATACCATGCGTCTTTCCCCAGATTGTCCAACATCAGCATACAAACTTCCTTAAACCTAACTTTAGTTCTTTTTGAGTTATCACAGATTGTGTGTGTGTATTAAAAAGTTTACGAGGCCCTTCAGCGTCTGAGGCTGCAATATGTGAAGACTGAATGTGTCCCAGCACTCATACCTGTACCTAATTAACTAAAAAGACTAAAAGAAGTTTAGACAAGTTTTGAATTAAAGATGCAATTTACCGCTATTTGGTATTACTGGCAGTTGCACAATTTTGATTTCATGCTGTGGGAGGAAACCCGAGTACCAGAAGGAAAAACCCACTGGACGCAGGTATTGAGCATTGCCTAGGTGAGAAGCGCATGCACCAACCATTGCGCTCACCGGTCAGCAACAGGATCCAGAGTTTTACTTATTTATGTAACGAAAGCAACCACAATTTTTGTCAGACGAAACAGCTGAAATAACGTGCATATTCCCCCAGAAGGGAACTAATAAAAGTAGTAAATATTTATGTACAGAAGCATGAGGTGTGAATATTCATTAATTTCAGATTTGTATTAAGAATAATATGATACATTGTATCTAGGTGCGTGGTATACACATGGTATAGGCAAACTGTCATATAAATGTGAATTTTGCAAGTTTGTTGAGTTGACTTTGTAGCTGTTGTGTGTCTTTGCACTCTTATAACGATGCCCTGCTAGAGCATTTTACATTCACATGGCATAATTACGTGAGGTACATTATGTAAATGCCTATGTATTTTAAAATCTACATACTAGTATGCTTTATATTGCATTGACACAAACAGAAAGATGGACAGGCTTTTAAACAAGACTATATTCTTAAGTTCATTAAAGTTATTTTATTTCAGAGCAACAAAATAAAGAAAAAACATTTTTCCAACCTTAAGTTATTGCACCTGTTTATGCTTCTCCATTAAAGTAACAATAACAGAGTTCAAATGCATAAATAAAGAAGAAAAATAAATCACATGATTGTGTACTGTAAACAAACATCAATGAAACTGCCTCGATTGTTACACAAGATAATCCTAGGAATCAGCTCCTGTACTGCACTTTACTTTTTAAATATTAATTTGAGTAAAGTGACTGGATTAGGTATTAACATGGACATGAACAATATTGCTCAGAAGTCGCATAACAAAAACATGTACTATTTAGTATTTAACAACCTTTTCAATGATACACACAATCACATTTCTAACACCACACTTATATGTTTCATAATTTTACTATTATTTATCAACGGATTTAGTCAACATTTGGAACAAATTCACATGAAGGTTAATAATTAACGAGCCTTTCATCTTCTTATTGCAGACCAATACTCTTTAATGAAATATCTGAACAAATATGTTTTTCCATTAGTTTGTGAGTGATTTTATTTTCCATATTATTTTTTTCTTAAGAAAAGAAATATATTTAAAAGAAAAATATTCCATTTGTACATGCAGCATGAGGACAACGTACCAACAGTCCGGAAAACTCAGAGCGTCAAGGATGAGGCATTTACATGCATGTAGAATATGATCTCAAACAACAATCAAATTATAAGTTTATGTAGTGAGACATTTTTTAGAAATCAGAAATGAAAGCGTTGCTTTAGAAATGCGTTTGAGTGTATATCATAGTAAGCAATAACATTAAGCATCTTGATTAATACTCCATAAGCACCAAATATCCTACTGCCAAGTGACAGACTTATACAAGTTGTTCACTGGCAGAAGCAGAGCCTAAGGCTACTACATATTGAGACCAATTCTGCCAGTCCTGTCGCGTCCCATGGTACGCCTGACCGGCGGCTGGTGGGCTATGTTACCCAGGGGTGTGTGGGCGTCTCTGTCACGGAGGCCCGCACTCGACTCAGAGGCTGACGACTCCGCTGTCTCCACTTCCTCTACATACTTGGAGGTGGTAGATCTGTCGCCGGTTGAGCTGTCGGAGCCATAGTCCCTCCGCCGGCCCCGTCCAATGCTCAGTCTGCTGCTAGGGCGAGAGGGCACCCTTGGTGGCTCTTTCTCGGTCTCAATCCCAGCAATAACCGGGTCTTCTGAAAGTCTCAGCTTTTTCACAATAAACAGGAAAACTAATATTCCACACAATTGAATTCCAGCTAATAAAAAGAAATAATAGTCAAGATTAGATGATCCTTTTGACCCATAGCAGCGGTCTTTGTTGTTGATATTGCCATGGTCAGATGCGGAGATCCATGTACCCTCAAGCATGCCCAAAACTGCAGAGCCCAGGAAACTGCCGACGCCAGAGAAGAAGTAGAACAAGCCCATCACACTGCTCTTCATGGAGCGAGGGGCCACCATGCTGGCAAACTCAAGACCTAGTGATAGAACATACACAAACATTTATGATTTTATCAACCTGAGATATTAACAAAGTTGATAAATACTCTATATACCCCATATACATGTATACAGCCGTATACAATTTTTTTTGCAATGCAGGTGTTTCAATCAGAACTGTAAAGTCTATGGCCAAAAACAAAATGTAACCACATAAAATACTAGCAGAAGTGACTAATTTTTATGTAAGCAAATATCACCATGGTTTAGATAATTTTATATAAAAAAAACAGGCTTAATGCATGTGCGTAAAGTGAAATTTCAGATTAGCCTGAGCACTTCTTACAGGCTAATAAGGGACGACACTTACCGCTTTTATCGTATTTTTTGTTAAAGGAAGTCTCTTCTTAGCAAAAATCCGGTTAAGGCGGAAAGTGTCATCCCTGATTAGTCTGAGCGGACCACACACGCTAATATGGGACAACAAATTTACGCATATGCATTAAGCCCGCTTTTCCCAGAACCCGGCTCATATAGTATAATAGAATACATTTTACCTGCAATACTTGTAAACAGTTCACTGAAGCCAATCAGGACATACTGAGGAACCTGCCAGAAAATGCTGAGGTCTGCAGCATAATACACAACGCCAGGCGCTACAAGTATATATAGTCATAAAAACTCTAGTTAAATTTTGAGGGTTTAGCACTTGCAATTGTCAAAAGCAATTCATTACAATGGAATACATTTATCAAGTTGTTGTTTACTTAAAAAAATACTTGGTTCAACAAATGTATGTATAAGATATAGTACCAAGTTTCAGACTTAAATATCATTGGGACAAATGTTCTGAACAAATTTAACATGATTTTTCTTTAATTTGACCTAGTTTTTGACCCCATGAGACCCAGTTTTGAACTTGGCCAATATATAATTGGGACAAATCTTCTGCCGAAGTTAAGTGAAGATTTGTCAATAAATGCGGCCTCTTAACTGTTCACAAGGAAAATATATTGAGCACACACGACAAACGACAGACAAAAGGCAATCACAAAGCATGTTGTGCTCATTTGAGCTAAAAAAAACTGTTATCTTGGACATACCATGGGATTATTGCTACATCATTCTTGCAATGTCAAACACTATTTAAATGCATTTTTAAATACTGCAAAAAAAACAAGAGTGCCAAATTGTCACAAGATACGCCCGTTNAATACTTGGTTCAACAAATGTATGTATAAGATATAGTACCAAGTTTCAGTCTTAAATATCATTGGGACAAATGTTCTGAACAAGTTTCACATGCTTTTTCTTTAATTTGATGTAGTTTTTGACCCCACGAGACCCAGTTTTGAACTTGGCCAATATATAATTGGGAGTAAATATTCTGCCGAAGTTAACTGAAGACTGGTCAATTAATACGGCCTCTAAACTGTTTACAAGGAAAATATATTGAGCACACATCACAAATCATGTTGTGCTCATTTGAGCTTAAAAAAAAAAATGTTTTCTTGGACATACCATGGGATTATACTTTGTCATTCTTGCCATGTCAAACACTATTTAAATGCACTTTTCAAATACTGCAAACAAAACTTATAAAATATAACTTAGAACCAAACATTTGTCTGGAAATTATCGTTAGTTAAAAAGGTGATACTTTACATTTAGCACCATAATGAGTGACATACTGTAGAAAGCGTTTTTTTTTAATCAAATATGCATCTTTTTCTGAGCTATATAAAAAATTGCTTTACTTTCAATAGAAAGAAACTTTGTAAGTGAAGAAAACTTACAGAACTGTTGAGGCACAATATCATAGCAGCACGAGGGGTAAGTACTGTCACCCCAGTAGACATTGAGTCGTTTCCACTCCAACACGCCAGCCGCTATCACAGCAAAGAATGCGAACACGAAACCGACCAGTATCTTGGTGACCATGGTGAACGTCCATCCCTTGGCCTGCATCCAGGGATAGATGATCCGATCCATCAAGGGGATGAGCAGGATCAGCAACAGGACATCGCACAGGGTCAGCCAGGCCACCGCCACGCCAGATTTCTAGATGGAAGGAAAGAAGTCCTGCATAACATGATCATGGTGAGCTTTTGTGGTCAGATTTGGTGTGCATCACAAGATTTGAACACATCACAAACACTGCTCAGAACAGTTCAGTTCCAATGTGTCTCAGGTGATTGACCTAGGGCCACTCGTCCTTTTGTTCAAATTAATGGTAAACAAGAGGGACATGATGGCTCTAAAGTGCTCACCCAAATTCATATTCATGACCTGGTTATCTAGTTTTTGAACCCACTTGACCTAGATCCAAAGATGGCCTTAATATTAGCAAGATAAACATTCTGACCAAGTTTCATCAAGATTAGGCCATAAATGAGGCTTCAAGAGAGATAAAAACATTTTTATTGAATTTGACCTTGTGAACTAGTGTTTCGCTGCAAGTGATCCAGATTTCAACTTGACAATATTGTCAAGATAAACATTTTTACCAAGTTTCATTAAGATTGAGTCATCAATATGGCTTCTAGAATGGTAACAAGGTTGTTCCAAGATTTGACCCAAAGTGATCTAGTTGATTGACACACATGACCCAGATTTGAAATTCCCTTAGATATTATCAAGATAAACATTCTGAGCAAGTTTCATCAAGATTTGACCTAGTGAACTAGTTGTTTGATGCAAGTGACCCAGATTCAAACTTGCCGCGTATACATGTATTGTTACAATAATAATTACATGTACCTTATAGTAAGTTGTGTCATTTGTCCAATTTAATGGTGGGTATAGATCTGTTGGCGACACATTGCAGTGATGGGCATGGCTGGAATTGTCGAAGAACACCTTCATGTGCAGGCCCTGAACCAGGAAGGATGTCTCCATCTTGCCAGGAAACACAAGCCAAATTATCAATGAAAAGCGTTACCAACTACACTTTATTGCTGCATCTATTTCGACTGATGATTACCCATTCACGTAACAATATTTAAAACAGTTTTCTGAGTAATAAGCGTCATTTTACTTATAAGAATAAATGTATAATAAGTTAAATCTTTTTTTTTTTATTAATTGTCTTTTTTTTCAATATGTGAACAACTTTTTTTTTTATGTTCATTGAATCACCAATTTTCTGAATTTCACAACAGATTTGTCCTTTGTTAATCCATACAATTTACCTCTGTATCATTCTTACCATGTAACTTGTGATGTTGTTATTAAACATATTAAAATCATATACAAATCATATATATTTACAAATAGAAACATAATTTAAGGGCCTAGAATTTAGCTTGCACAATGGTTCAATAAAATTACCTGATAATACACCATCCAAAATGGAATGAGAGCAGAAAACACAACCAAAATCTTCCCCAACTTTTTAATGTCATCAACATCGTAATCATGGTAGTTGCCTCCATATCTGAACTTGGCATAGTCTAAGAAACTCAATGGCCTTTGTTCTTGCTCTATTTCAGAACTACCCCTGCAATTGAAAACACTTCAGTTATTATATTAATCATTTTATAAAAATAATTGTTCCGTAGAATCAATAATTTTTCAATCATGTAGGTATCAGTTCAGTTGTTTTCAACACGGCGTATGAAACATGTTCATAAAGCATCTTTACAAAAACTTGCAATGTCCAACCTGCGGGGCTGTGCCGAAATTTTTCCTTTCCTTTGTTTTATTCGTCTTGCTTCACGAATGATCTTGAAGACAGTTTTGAACACACTTCCGATTGGTTTTTTATATTTGTATGAGCATGAACCTGTAACAAAAACAGTAGTGTACTTGGACTTGATGTGTGCAAAAATTAGCTATTTCATGATTAAATTGAATAATTGTGATTGATGTTTCATAACTCTACAATATAAATGTGACTCGTTCTGGGAAACCTGGGCTTAATGCATGTGCGTAAAGTATTGTCCCAGATTAGCCTGTGCAGTCCGCACAGGCTAATCAGGGACGACACTTTACGCATTTATAGTATTTTTCGTTTAAAGAAAGTCTCTTCTTAGTGAAAATGCAGCTTAGGCAGAAAGTGTCAACCCTGATTAGCCTGTGTGGACTGCACAGACTAAACTTGGACGACTCTTTTGCTGCAAGTGTTGTTTCATTCGTATTCCCAGAGCTAAGCTCATATGCAATATACCTGTAAGGAAAACTGCAAGTCCAAGAACAAGGCTAGCAGCCCCAGCAATGTAGCCCCAAAAGAATCCAACAGACGTCTGCTGTTGTATATATGCTATACCTCCAAGAGCGACTAATGTTCCGACATTAATGCACCAATAGTACCAGTTGAAGAAAGTGGCTGTTTCCTTAGGGTCATCACCTTGTAACTATGAATAATTAAATACACTGTGTAACTTTAAATAATTAGATACACTATGTAACTATAAATAATTTAATACACCTTGTAACTATAAAAAATAAAATACACCTTGTAACTATAATAAATTAAATACACCTTGTACCTACAATGTATAAATAATTAAATACAATATCAAGATTGTAGGTTGAATACACAGCATACATTCCAATTGTTTACGTTTACAATGCTTCTTTTGAAGCTTAAGTGCTATTTTAAGTCTGGAATAGTACCTGATCTGCTCCGAAGGGGGCAACATTTGCCCTTAGCAATCCAGTTCCTGCAGCAATAATAACTAGCGCTACATAGACAAGTATTGAGCAAGCTACCGGAAGTACCGGTAGGTTATGAATCTCATTCAATCGGCAATCTAATGTCAGGTTAACAAGAGGACCTTGTTTAGAAAGCACTGGAAGACCAGCATATCCGACAATGTACACAGCAAATGCAATGAGAATCATCCAAAAGCGCCCCAGTATAATGTCTGCCAACACTCCACCCAGGAAGTAGAATATGCATGACACACCCAAGAACGCATATGATGCAGTCATTGCTTGAGAAGTTGTCCATTTATAGGCCAGCGTTCCATTCAGAAATAAAACGAGATTTCCTGATATGGTGTAAAATGCCAACCGTTCCAGGGCTACACATACTAACACAGCCGTTTTTGAGGAGCATTTCTTGTGTTTGCATAGGCAGCTGAAGAAGCAACTATTCGAGGGGTCTTCTTCAGAATCGTATATTCTCGGTGGCAACAGGCGTTTCCGTTCGTCTACCATTTTTATCCTCTTCGCATAGCACTATTGATGTTCATTGATCTAAATGTATCAATGTTTCTACTATAAATGTGTTTACTTTCGTTTTGTAGTCCATCAACCATCTTGTTGTGTCACATGATTTG
The DNA here is from genome assembly GCA_007657795.1 of Dreissena rostriformis. Taxonomy (NCBI): domain Eukaryota; kingdom Metazoa; phylum Mollusca; class Bivalvia; order Myida; family Dreissenidae; genus Dreissena; species Dreissena rostriformis. The sequence goes on along the minus strand of VMBQ01011047.1, from coordinate 12,297 downwards.
TGAGCGTATTATCACGTGATCTTAAAATAGTGCCCGGTATTTTTTTTAATGATAACAAATCTACACATTATTCATACAATGCTAAAGGTTGATTAGTTTAAAATACACAACAATCGTTATAAAACTTTAAAATATTACGAAATGAATATAATTTTTACATAATAATTAAATAAGCATAGGCTAATGTATGAAAGGCGCGCACGAATACATTCATAACAGTGATGGAGGATTCTGGCTGAGGCACTCTCAGAGGCTAAATTGTGTTAGTGTGTCAAATGTGTTCAGACGATTTGAAGATTTGGTCCTCTTGCTAATAAGCAGTTTTGGAAGAGTCAATTTAAAGTTATGAACCAATGATGTGAATGAAACAATGTCTAGAAAGCGTAAATTAGACCCATTTTTAGTCTGGCTCTGCTTCATATTCGGTAAGTTCAGTGACAGACATTTCTAAATAGTTAACCACTGATTTAGGAAAGTATATCATACTCATTAGACATATACATATGTTTTGAGACACTTTCGACCGTGTATTCAATACATGCCCAATCATTCTATTAGCAAAATTGTTAAAATACTAGCCATTACAGGGTTTCAATACAAAATAATGAGGGCATGTGAACCCACCCATTTGAACATTGCCATTTGCAATAATACTTTAACCCATTTATGCCTAGTGGACTCTCCAATCCTTCTTAATTGGATCAATTTATTTTCAAAATAAGGAAAGTCTAGAATATTTATTTCTATATTTAGAATATGTCCTACAGAAATTCCTTTAAGCAAACAGCGCCGACCCTGATGAGACGCCGCATCATGCGGCGTCTCATCTGGTCTACGTGTTTGCCAAGGCCTTTTTTCTCAACGCTAGGCATAAATGGGTTAAGAATGACTACTCCCTGTGTATGTGGGTTAATTTAGTTGCTTGTTATCTGGCTAATTAGGTTTTCGACCTGATCAGCACGCGACTGGTTGCAGAACCACGCCAAAACTGTGTCTTATATCGTAGACATCTATTTTGACTTGGACCTTTTTCGACGCCATTGTTGTTTTGCCTCTGTTTGATACATAAGCGACATCCGTTGACGTTATACAATAGCACATGGTACACTACGCACAATTTACTAAAGTCGTTGTTTGTTATGTGGAAAATAGCGGGTTTAAATGTAAGATATGCTTGATTGGTTTGCAATTGATGGATTTTTATGTATTTTACTTAATGCAAAACTTTTGAACACTTTACACCCAATTTTCTTTGTAAAAAAAGACAATGGGAAAATACATCGGTTTCGGCTGCAAAAGTTCACTATTTCATTCATAAGTCACTTGACTGCCAGTTGCCAAAACATCGTATAGCATGTTATGTTTATTACTTATTTTCATTTACTTATTAATATTTGTAGTTTCCTCAAAAGAAGTACAGGTTAAATTCACCTACTTCCATAAACAAAGCTTATGACAAGGTGTTGCTAACAGGGGTCACTATTGAAACCACTGCCAGAGAGTATGGCATCCGAAAATTAAAAACCTTAATTGATTTAATTAATTTTAGATTGCTTTTACAGTTATACAATTTTGAGAACAACACTCATGAGTTAAGATTTCACGCATTCAGTCTCCACAGGAGTGATATTTACATTGAAATCAGGTAACAAATCAGATGCGTCGTTTTAGGGCACTCTCAACAAACATGGCCTCTGTCACAAAGACTTGGATCATTTAGTATTTCAACGAATTTTTGTTGATAGCACAATCAATTGAATTTTAAATGTGTAAATAAAAGGTAAATGTGTAATGAAATAACAAAATAAATTACATAATCCCTATTTTGAGCAACAAAACTTCAACAGACTGCCTAGATGCGTCGAAATTGGGCACTCGAGGATACATTTTGTATTATTTAACTTAACTACATGTAGATTAGGCAAGAGTTTGGAACACCAAAACTGCCTTTGCGACTTTACATGTAGCATGTGTACCCGTGGTATCTGCCCTCTAAATGAATACATCTTAATATTTTAAGTAAAAATATTTAAAAACACACCTGTTTTATGTGTCAACCTATAGTTTAATTTGTGTTCTAGGGCATATCACCAAAAACTGCATTAAAATCGGCAATGTTATGACAAAATACTGGCTAGACTAAGCTCCCTGAAGTAATGTATACATTGTATCATATGTACATGTACACAGAGTCTCATGGTATCGGCCCTTCTGATTTGTTGCTAAGGTTTGTTACTATGCACATGTGCTTGTTCTATAAATAGTTTACTTATGGAAAAACAAACTCTTGCTCATATTGTTCTGTAAATATTGCTACATTTTTTTCACAAATAAGCGGATTATAAACAAATTTATAAACCTACTAATAAACCATTTACAAACTATACAATTATGTCTTAAATAATTTAAGAATCACATCATCACCCAGGATTTACAGGACCTACTTTCCGATCCAAACCTATAAACATAAAAAACTGATCGTCTAAAATTAATAGTCATTAATATACAGTAAATAAAATAAAAGTTCTACAAATTGAAAAACATTGACAGTCCTGCACTTCTTAAGGGTTTTTCGGCTTTTTCCGAGTGGACGGGTTATAGTCACGATACAATGAGGAGGGCCGATACTTTGAGAATAAGGGATAGTAAAGATGGCAAAAGGTTGAGTCAAACTGGAATTATATTGGGTCGAGTTGATATACGATTGAGTATATTTGGCATTTATAAGGTTGAGTCAAAATTGTCATTTGTATATACATTGTACAAATGTATGTCTTATATTGAATTAAAAAAAAATGTCATTTACTGGGTCAATAAGTAATTTGGTTGAGTGAAGTTGGCAGAATGTTCACATTAGAATTAAGATTGAGTTAACACTCGTTTGAGTCAAATTAGCCTTATGTTGGGTAAAGTAATAATAAAGTAAAGTCTAGCTGACATGTTTGGTCAAGTTGCAATGAGGTTGATTTAGATATGCATAATGTCCAGTTTTCATTATACAATGTATTGAGTCAAGTTTATAATATGATTTGTTGGATGTTTGATGTCACTTTGACAGGCTAGAAAGTACTGTAATAAGTGGGTAATATAGGGATTAAGATAGCAAGTTTTTGCCTAAATAAGCTTGAACGGCAACTTTTGTAGTACATGTACATGTAACCTTATAAAACTAGCATCGAATATCAGTACATACATGTACATGTATCGTTTCATGTCAGTATGTTGGGACAAACATCCTAAACGCGAAAATGTCCTGACAAAATTGGAATGTGCACTGTACAGCATGTTTGCATAATGATGATATAGGTTGATAAAATTTATGTTAACAACACATCAAATTCTTTTATTTAAAAGAGCTGATTACATGTACATGTATGCTTAAATGTCTTAGAAAAAAATACCCAAGGCAACCATGGAATTCAACATGTCAGTCATGGTTATAATTGTCGATTGTTTACCCGGAAACATATTATAATGTTCATTTATTAATAATGTTACTGAAAATTTTATGTTCCTTTACTTCCTTATTTGAATATGTTTGTGTTTGCAGGTTCATTTGCATGTGGATTGGACATTTCGTTTGAACATCAAAGTGATGGGTTTTTCTTACAAGACTTCTACAGCAAAAACGATGTGCCAGATCCTAACACTGTTACCAAGACCTTTATTGTGAATCAGCCGTCTAACTTGTACAAGGTGAAGGCAGAGTATGGCCCTTATGAATCTCACCAAACCCTCTCTAGAGCTGCTCTAGATACAGTCTACTCAAGAAGTAGGAGTAACAATTCGCTGATGCACAGAACTGTGGTTTACAATTTAGATGTTAGTGTCCATATTGTCTCGAAAGAAATATCGCCTAAGATACCAGCGCTGCAAGTGTTGTTTCATACTAGCCCGCTTGAAAAGCAAGAAAATGAACAGTGGTGTGCGCAAATATTTGCCAATGCAAATGATGAAGAAATATCTTCCACTTGTTTGATAACTTATAATGAGCCTGTTTGTGTGGCCAGCTTAGTGTTACATAAGGAATGGTGGACTGTGAATGCTACGAGTGTAAAAGTGAGCTATTCATTCAGTTCCGTGTCTGGAAACAGTCTTTGTGCAAGGGCTTCTAACTCGGTTATTCCAAACAGATCTTTGGATAATAAAACTGATGAGGGAGTTGTGAAGCAGTTAATTACAACACTGCAATTAGCAACAAACCAAGAATCCTTTGATGAATGGAAGGATCAAGATATCTTGATAGATGTTCCTCGTGAAGTCTACCATCAGGGGGATACTTTTGAAATCCCAATAAGACTGGAAGGCAACTCTGATTTGCAAACATTTGTTATGAGGTAAGTCAGCTTTTAAGTTATTATAATATTATAATAATCAATTTTATACTTTAAGTTAATGCAGTGTTGTTTTTTTTTTTTTTTGGGG
>VMBQ01011046.1:0-23353 GCA_007657795.1 Dreissena rostriformis | reverse complement strand
TATGTTAAAACAAAATTTTGGGTGGGCGTGGTCTATGAGACTATGTGGGCGGGGCACCCCAGGGTTGGTAATGGGGCCATGCATATTTGAGATTGACCTTATTGTCATAAGAGTTGCTCAGTATCAATTTGAAGTAAATCGGTGTAGAAATGAAGAAGTTAATGTAAAATAATTTAAACTAAAAAAATGAGTGAAAAGCTCCGACCCGGTCCCACCCCAACCCCCTTTGGCCACTATCTCCTCCTACACTATTAGCACTAGAACCTTGAAACTTACAAACATGGTAGCTATGAGCATATGTGTGACGGTGCACTATTTGGAATTTTTATCTGACCCCTGGGTCAAAAGTTACGCAGCATGTTGTTAGTAAAATGAGTGAAAATGTCTGACCCCGCCCAACCCCAACCCCCATAACTTTTGACCCAGGGGTCAGATCAGTAACTAGATTTACCGATAGCGCCCGTGTTCTGTAAAAGTACCGAAAGTTCAGTGTAATTACCTAAGGCGCACTGAATAATTTAAAATACTGAACCAATCAATCAACCAGTTACATGTTCAATTAAAGAATAACCTGAAACTTTTTAAATAATGCATTTTTTATGGACAATATCGTACAAAATCCATCTTTAGCAAGCTTAATAATTTTAATTAACGCTGTCGCTTGCTTAAATAATGTTCCACACCAATGACGGGATTAAAATGCGTGTCTTTAAACACAGAAATAAAGCAACGAACGAGCACCTTTGTTGTTACAAACAGGGGTTAAGTTTTGATAATCGGTACTATTCGTATGTTTTACTTGGGGAATTGATCGAGACTTTAATGTTCTTATTTAATATTTTGTTTATCAACTTACATTACTGATTCTCATCAAAACAGGTGCATAGAAATAAAAATTTATCAAGATTATCGCCTTTTTTAAATATCATGATCAGTTAACGTCGTATTTGCTCAATCAGAATGTAATATTCTAAGTCTAACAGTCTAAGTAATTTACATCATAGTTGATGCCACCACCACCGTTTGAGGCGAGTTTTAATTAAGAACGTGAATTATTAAACAAATTAAATAACAAACCAGCACTTGTTAAGTTATTAAAATCATTAAAATAATGTAGTATTTATTAAATTATTTTACAGCTGCCCACTGTATACAGCTGCGCACTACAGTGCGTTTAAAAAAAGTAATTGGCAGCATTTGAGATTGCAATACTTATTAACATCACTATTAAACTAATATAATGATCATTATTATGGTATATTTAATTAAAATATTTCTCAAAAATAAATATTTATTTGAATGTCTATTTTTTTAAGGTGAAAAGAAAAGTGCTTCACGTCACCTTCATGCTCTACAAGCCGACTTAAATGGCGGTAAATCGAACCTGCTAGCTTTGAATTTGCTTATTGTTATTAAATGAATAAACATGATCATTCTTGTTTAAGTGTATAGTACATTCATTATTTCTTCAATTGTATGATATTCATCATAGTATTATGATCATACAACAAACTGAATAAATTACATTGCTTTTTTGTCCTGAACTTACAAGTGTTGTTGTTAGCATAACAATGCAAACTTGGAGATCACACAAATAAATTAATAATTGACCTTTTAGATTAGCTAACATCTTATGCATATTATTTACCCTGGTTAATTAAATACAAAATCAAACATACATATGCAAATAAATTAAATAAGATCAATTATCAATTATGTATTTTAAGTTGCTTATAGTATAAGGCCAAACAGAAAAATAGTTGTGTTTCAGGTCACCTCCTGAAAAAAAGTAGGGTCGGTAGGTAGGAAAAACTTATTATTATTTAAAATTCTTTTTTTTTTTTCATGTTTTCCATAAATCGGTGTAAAGTGTTGAACACTGTATTATTATCTAAATATAGCAGTTTGGATTAGTTTAATATTCAGTTGATTTTGACCACGGCAAGCTACATTTTAAGATCCGGAAGTCCTGTTTGCAAAGGAAAACAGAATGAATTATGGTCAATTGGCAAAATTGTGCACGAGAGAGAGATACATCGTTCTTTGTGCTATACATTTAGGGACCCATTGTTCAGTCTCAAGTTTTAATACCTCTCGCGAAAACTAATGACACGAAAGACGACTGTCGCCGATTTACACTTGAAAATACTATAAAGGTCATTGACTACATTTAAATTGATCCTCGCTGTTCGTCAGAAATAAAATGATTGTTTTTGTTTATCTCTAAATTACGTGTTGCTACAAATTAGTTGACAGGAGCAGGCCAATCCCGAAGGAAGGCTCATTGTAAGCTCGACTGTCCAACAGACAAAAAAACTCACCTTTTCTTCAGCAGCAAACCCACGAACTTCCAGTTTCGATCGCTTCGACTGTGCTGGGTGGTATCTGTGCTATACATTCTTTAAAGTCATGGAGTTTGAATAAGAATTCAAAGACTTTGTTCCGGCATGATGAAAACATTTGTTCAAATTGACGGACAAAATGGACGACGCCATGTTTACAATCAAACGGAACGCCGGATATCGATTTTGCGGGAAAAACAGGCTGGTCCCCCGATTGCACAATGTGTATAATATAAAGCGTTCGCGGCGACGGGATGTTATTTTGCAGGTCACAATACAATAATTCTCGTAATCGCCGAATTCGACCGGACGGAGATGGAAAAAAATCACCGAACTCCGAACTCGACGGGGAAAAATTAACAAAAAAGGCAAATATTGGATAATAAGTTTTTGGGTCGGCCCCAAAAAGATAGGGTCGGTCGGGTGACCGGAAACACAACTATTTTTCTTTTTGGCCTAANGCCCGGACAAGCTCATTTATGGCCATTTTTGACCTTTGACCTCAAAGTGTGACCTTGACCTTGGAGATATTGACGTAATTCTTTCGCGCGACACACCGTCCAATGATGGTGAACATATGTGCCAAATGATTTCAAAATCCCTTGATGAACGACATAGTTATGGCCCGGACAAGCTCATTTATGGCCATTTTTGACCTTTGACCTCAAAGTGTGACCTTGACCTTGGAGATATTGACGTAATTCTTTCGCGCGACACACCGTCCAATGATGGTGAACATATGTGCCAAATGATTTCAAAATCCCTTGATGAACGACATAGTTATGGCCCGGACAAGCTCATTTATGGCCATTTTTGACCTTTGACCTCAAAGTGTGACCTTGACCTTGGAGATATTGACGTAATTCTTTCGCGCGACACACCGTCCAATGATGGTGAACATATGTGCCAAATGATTTCAAAATCCCTTGATGAACGACATAGTTATGGCCCGGACAAGCTCATTTATGGCCATTTTTGACCTTTGACCTCAAAGTGTGACCTTGACCTTGGAGATATTGACGTAATTCTTTCGCGCGACACACCGTCCAATGATGGTGAACATATGTGCCAAATGATTTCAAAATCCCTTGATGAACGACATAGTTATGGCCCGGACAAGCTCATTTATGGCCATTTTTGACCTTTGACCTCAAAGTGTGACCTTGACCTTGGAGATATTGACGTAATTCTTTCGCGCGACACACCGTCCAATGATGGTGAACATATGTGCCAAATGATTTCAAAATCCCTTGATGAACGACATAGTTATGGCCCGGACAAGCTCATTTATGGCCATTTTTGACCTTTGACCTCAAAGTGTGACCTTGACCTTGGAGATATTGACGTAATTCTTTCGCGCGACACACCGTCCAATGATGGTGAACATATGTGCCAAATGATTTCAAAATCCCTTGATGAACGACATAGTTATGGCCCGGACAAGCTCATTTATGGCCATTTTTGACCTTTGACCTCAAAGTGTGACCTTGACCTTGGAGATATTGACGTAATTCTTTCGCGCGACACACCGTCCAATGATGGTGAACATATGTGCCAAATGATTTCAAAATCCCTTGATGAACGACATAGTTATGGCCCGGACAAGCTCATTTATGGCCATTTTTGACCTTTGACCTCAAAGTGTGACCTTGACCTTGGAGATATTGACGTAATTCTTTCGCGCGACACACCGTCCAATGATGGTGAACATATGTGCCAAATGATTTCAAAATCCCTTGATGAACGACATAGTTATGGCCCGGACAAGCTCATTTATGGCCATTTTTGACCTTTGACCTCAAAGTGTGACCTTGACCTTGGAGATATTGACGTAATTCTTTCGCGCGACACACCGTCCAATGATGGTGAACATATGTGCCAAATGATTTCAAAATCCCTTGATGAACGACATAGTTATGGCCCGGACAAGCTCATTTATGGCCATTTTTGACCTTTGACCTCAAAGTGTGACCTTGACCTTGGAGATATTGACGTAATTCTTTCGCGCGACACACCGTCCAATGATGGTGAACATATGTGCCAAATGATTTCAAAATCCCTTGATGAACGACATAGTTATGGCCCGGACAAGCTCATTTATGGCCATTTTTGACCTTTGACCTCAAAGTGTGACCTTGACCTTGGAGATATTGACGTAATTCTTTCGCGCGACACACCGTCCAATGATGGTGAACATATGTGCCAAATGATTTCAAAATCCCTTGATGAACGACATAGTTATGGCCCGGACAAGCTCATTTATGGCCATTTTTGACCTTTGACCTCAAAGTGTGACCTTGACCTTGGAGATATTGACGTAATTCTTTCGCGCGACACACCGTCCAATGATGGTGAACATATGTGCCAAATGATTTCAAAATCCCTTGATGAACGACATAGTTATGGCCCGGACAAGCTCATTTATGGCCATTTTTGACCTTTGACCTCAAAGTGTGACCTTGACCTTGGAGATATTGACGTAATTCTTTCGCGCGACACACCGTCCAATGATGGTGAACATATGTGCCAAATGATTTCAAAATCCCTTGATGAACGACATAGTTATGGCCCGGACAAGCTCATTTATGGCCATTTTTGACCTTTGACCTCAAAGTGTGACCTTGACCTTGGAGATATTGACGTAATTCTTTCGCGCGACACACCGTCCAATGATGGTGAACATATGTGCCAAATGATTTCAAAATCCCTTGATGAACGACATAGTTATGGCCCGGACAAGCTCATTTATGGCCATTTTTGACCTTTGACCTCAAAGTGTGACCTTGACCTTGGAGATATTGACGTAATTCTTTCGCGCGACACACCGTCCAATGATGGTGAACATATGTGCCAAATGATTTCAAAATCCCTTGATGAACGACATAGTTATGGCCCGGACAAGCTCATTTATGGCCATTTTTGACCTTTGACCTCAAAGTGTGACCTTGACCTTGGAGATATTGACGTAATTCTTTCGCGCGACACACCGTCCAATGATGGTGAACATATGTGCCAAATGATTTCAAAATCCCTTGATGAACGACATAGTTATGGCCCGGACAAGCTCATTTATGGCCATTTTTGACCTTTGACCTCAAAGTGTGACCTTGACCTTGGAGATATTGACGTAATTCTTTCGCGCGACACACCGTCCAATGATGGTGAACATATGTGCCAAATGATTTCAAAATCCCTTGATGAACGACATAGTTATGGCCCGGACAAGCTCATTTATGGCCATTTTTGACCTTTGACCTCAAAGTGTGACCTTGACCTTGGAGATATTGACGTAATTCTTTCGCGCGACACACCGTCCAATGATGGTGAACATATGTGCCAAATGATTTCAAAATCCCTTGATGAACGACATAGTTATGGCCCGGACAAGCTCATTTATGGCCATTTTTGACCTTTGACCTCAAAGTGTGACCTTGACCTTGGAGATATTGACGTAATTCTTTCGCGCGACACACCGTCCAATGATGGTGAACATATGTGCCAAATGATTTCAAAATCCCTTGATGAACGACATAGTTATGGCCCGGACAAGCTCATTTATGGCCATTTTTGACCTTTGACCTCAAAGTGTGACCTTGACCTTGGAGATATTGACGTAATTCTTTCGCGCGACACACCGTCCAATGATGGTGAACATATGTGCCAAATGATTTCAAAATCCCTTGATGAACGACATAGTTATGGCCCGGACAAGCTCATTTATGGCCATTTTTGACCTTTGACCTCAAAGTGTGACCTTGACCTTGGAGATATTGACGTAATTCTTTCGCGCGACACACCGTCCAATGATGGTGAACATATGTGCCAAATGATTTCAAAATCCCTTGATGAACGACATAGTTATGGCCCGGACAAGCTCATTTATGGCCATTTTTGACCTTTGACCTCAAAGTGTGACCTTGACCTTGGAGATATTGACGTAATTCTTTCGCGCGACACACCGTCCAATGATGGTGAACATATGTGCCAAATGATTTCAAAATCCCTTGATGAACGACATAGTTATGGCCCGGACAAGCTCATTTATGGCCATTTTTGACCTTTGACCTCAAAGTGTGACCTTGACCTTGGAGATATTGACGTTATTCTTTCGCCAACACACCGTCGAATGATGGTGAACATATGTGCCAAATGATTTCAAAATCCCTTGATAGATGACATAGTTATGGATGCAAAATTATTAATTCATTGAAGATTGAACGACTTGGTATTTCTAAAGGAGAATATTTGAGTAAGAGTTGGGGTTTAATGCATGTGCATAAAGTGTCCTCCCAGATTAGCCTGTGGAGTGCTCACAGGCTCATCAGGCAAGACACTTTCTAACAAAACTGGATTTTTGCTAAGGAGAGACATCCTAAAAAGAAAAATACAATAAAAGCGGAAATTGTCTACCCTGATTAGCGGACAAGCGGGACAGACAGACCGACCGACCGACAGACAGACCGACCGACAGACCGACCGACAAAGTGACTCCTATATAGCCCCCATTACCAATGGTAATGGGGGTATAATAAAAATAAATGCATTCCTTTTACCTGTTTTCGGCGCATTTGTTTCAAGCTAAGCAGTAGCAACCACCACGTATTTTTTATTTTACGATAATGAATGGCAAATTATACATTTTCTTAAATGCTTAATGAATACTTATCAGAAAATGTACACTTTGTACCCTATATTTACAAGAGAAAATGTCTAAATATAGAATAAAAATTGCAAAATTCAGGGCAGGTAATTAATGGATATACATTTTTGAAAGAAAATCTAACCCCACATTTAAAAGTTATATATATTTGTTTATATGACAGAATTGAAGATTGCATAAAACATATTTAACATATATCAAACATTTCACACAAAGAAGAAAACCCGGTTGGATGCAACAGTGCTGTATAAGATTTCTTTAGATGTTCCCCCTCCTGGATTGCACTCTGTAATGAATTGAAATGCACATTTTATGATTATAATGACATGTATTGTCTTTTTTGCAAAATAAATACCTCAATAAGAAAGATATTATGTTTTAATATAATAATTTAAAGCGCATGATTGTCTTATGAGTATTTAATTTATTATACCTCCACAATGTAATTTCATGACATGAAAGTTCAGAGATGTGACATATTATGACAAATCTTTGTTTCAAAGGTGACTTAAAATGGTTATACATGTATGTGTACAATAAATAGCACATGCTAATCAGGGTAGACAATTTCCGCTTTTATTGTTTTTTTCTTTTTAGGATGTCTCTCCTTAGCAAAAATCCAGTTTTGTTAGAAAGTGTCTTTCCTGATGAGCCTGTGAGCACTCCACAGGCTAATCTGGGAGGACACTTTATGCACATGCATTAAACCCCAACTCTTACTCAAATATTCTCCTTTAGAAATACCAAGTCGTTCAATCTTCAATGAATTAATAATTTTGCATATTTTACTTAAAATTGCATTCTTATTTATTTGTTCTAATGATTGTCCTGATAATTGAGAAAGCCAATTACAAACATTAATTTTAACAGTTACATTATTTTTCAATGCAAAGTTATACAAATCTAAAACTAGCCCAATACACACAATTCCAGAATAACTGAATATAAAGGCACATTTAATATCAAGTTATCTGATCTGACGTTATTTTTCGCAAGGAAATTCATTTTCCCAAAACTGGTACTTGAATGAAGGTCTGTGTAGATTGTTCACTGTTACACAATTCAACAAGGTTATGAATGTTAATATGTCCACTGTTAAATTGTATTGACCCAGTTGATGTTGTCTGTGTAGCAGCATCCACAATTGACATAATTTTTGCAATTTTTGCCTTGGGTGGATAACCATCAAGTGCTTCAGACCCTTATTGGAGGCTGTGGTCAAGTGATTCAGACCCTTGTTGAAGGCTGTGGTCAAGTGATTCAGACCCTAAATGAAGGCTGTGGTCAAGTGCTTCAGACCCTAATTGAAGGCTGTTTTCCTCTGTCCCTAACTGAAGACTTTGAGATTCATTGATCCCATATCTATTACACTCCTCAAGGCTTATTTGTATTTCAGTGTCTTGTGTTTTCAACATTAAGCTGAAATTTGTTTCAACATTTGAACCACTTACATACCTTGATGTAGACTGCAGACATTGGCTGTTTTCTTCAATTGAAGACTGCGTATCGGAGTCCAATGTGGCCAGAGCAGCAGAGGAACATTCAATCTAGATTAATATTTTTGTTAAAATGTTAATGTATTCCAATCATACTGTATACGAATATTGCTTGCATGTTAATTGTTCTTAATATATATATCATATCTTTATGAACAAAAAAAATATTGATTAAGTTGTCATAATAAACATGTATTTACTTTATACATTTTAATGTAAAAAAGCACATGAAATACCATGATGAATGTGAATTAACCGAAATCGGATATCTATGTGTTAAATACATATAAGTGTGTTTTGTGAGGCATAAACATGATTAAACCACAACGTCAGGCTGTTACTTAATGTTAAAATATTGTGGAGATCAATATTGTGTCTTTTAATGAAATAAATTAATATAAACTATAAACACCGATTAATATATTAAAATCAATTGAAATTACACCATACAACTGCCTTTTATTTTAATATCAAGAATATTTTAAAATACATGCAAGTTTTTATCATGTTTTAATATTATGTTAAATAAAATGTAATGACCGTATAATAATTTCAGCAAGCAGAGACTGACATTGTCACCTAGTGACACATGAGAAGTATTGATACAAATAGCTGCTGTATTATATTAAAGGTAGCCTTTGATGACAAGGATGCTATTGATCAGCAAATAATTGGGTTGTAAATTTAAATTAGATATAATTTTAAAAATAAAACAAGAGTGCCAAATTGTCACAAGATACGCCCGTTCTACTAAGTGACACCGTGACCTAGTTTTTGACCCAACATGACCCATATTCGAACTTGACCTAGATATTGTCTAGATCCTACTTCTGACAAAGTTTGGTGAAGATCGGATGAAAACTATTTGAATTAGAGAGCGGACACTGCTGTGGACACCGCCTCCGCCCGCCCGCCGCCCGCCCGCCCGCCAAGGGTGAAACTATTATACGTCCCGTTTTGTAAAAACGGGCGTATAAAAATTGATTTTAGGTTGATGACAATGATAAACAGTTGCCTTTCTATAGTACCCATGCACAGTGAAAAACTCATGTACCTGTGGAAATCATGATTAGATTGAAGGAAAAATGAAACTTACCAATAAACATGTTGTTAAAAATAACTCGTTTCAAAAATCGCGAAAAAAATAAACCCGATGAAAATATCGCAAAATAAAACTGGATAAAAATATTGCATAAAAATATTGCATGTGTTAATCGGTTGCATGTCTCCAATCAGACCTGACTGATATATAATCTATATACTACCTCTGACCAAGTTTGGTGAATTCAACTTGAACTAGAGCTTTGTCACTGAATGTGACTTATACCCCCATACCACTTTGACGCAGGATAAAAAGTTGTTTAAAAGTTTCGGATGAATACAATTTGAATTAGAGTCCGGACAAAGTGGCGCCGTTGAAAATGCACTAATTGACCCTATGACCTAGTTCTTGACCCGACATGACCCATATTCGAACTTGACCTAGATATCAACTAGATGCAACTACTGACCAAGTTTGGTAAAGATCGGATGAATACAATTTGAATAAGAGTCCGGACAAAGTGGCGCTGTTGAAAATGGACTAATTGACCCTATGACCTAGTTTTTTACCTGGCATGACCCATATTCGAACTTGGCCTAGATATCAACTAGATGCAACTACTGACCAAGTTTGGTGAAGATAAGATTTATACAATTTGAATTAGAGTCCGGACAAAGTAAAATGCACTAATTGACCCTTTGACCTAGTTTTTGACCCAGCATGACCCATATTCGGACTTGACCTAGATATCAACTAGATGCAACTACTGACCAAGTTTGGTGAAGATCGGATGAATACAATTTGAATTAGAGTCCGGACAAAGTGGCGCCGTTGAAAATGCACTAATTGACCCTATGACCTAGTTTTTGACCCGGCATGACCCATATTCGAACTTGGCCTAGATATCAACTAGATGCAACTGCTGACCAAGTTTGGTGAAGATCGGATGAATACAATTTGAATTAGAGTCCGGACAAAGTGATGCCTTCCGCCCGCCGCCCGCCAAGGGGTTTCACATAATACGTCCCGTATTTTATACGGGCGTATAAAAATGTAGTCCTGTAAAAAATCAATTGACTACTTTTTAATATGTGTACCTTCACCATGACTTACAAAATATCCTAATGGTGACTGGGACCATTCAGCTTCCTGACCACATTCCTCCAGAGGTGGCTGTGTTTCTGTGTCATATGGGGGCAAGGTTTCATCGGAATCTGAAATCTTTATAAAAAATATAATATTATAACATTGTTATAAATGTATCAAAACACGTGTATTCATTTATATTTATTAGTTGTTTATAGTTTCTTTAAACAGTAAGATAAAATGTGTATGATATTTTATTTAAAATACAAACAAGTTATTGTTTCATGTCGAACACAAACAAGTCAATGCGTTAAATAATTTCCTTTCATCTCAAATATTATAAGTGCCTTATTTAAGTATTAATGTTATGATCAAATAAATATGTTATTTGCTCATTTAATTAAATTAATAATCTTATATCTTTCAAAAATAATAGAAAAACATACCTTCCAAAATTATATATTACATAAATTGTATTGCTTTTAAAACATAACAATTATACAAAGTGTTGAACAATTTATAAAACAATTTTAACTAATAATTCTTGCTTTCCCTTGCTTGTCTGTACTTCTACAACTTCATCCTTCAGAATCATACTCAGACAGGTCTTCACTCTGACTCATAGTTAGTGACTGTGCAATCTATCAGTAGTGCGTTCAGTTACAGCGAACGTTCGCGAACCGAAGCGAACTTTTGCGAACGTTCGCTATTGAACGCTCGGTTCGCCGCGAATGTTGGCGAACCGAAGCGACCCGTCTCGGGAGGTACTTCGCTTTAGTTCGCTAGCGAAACCAAGATGGTGGACAAGTAAGTTGTTGTTGTTGTTCAGCGTAGCTTCGATATTTTTTCAATTTTTTTTGTAGTAAATAAAATGAATTGAATTTTAAACATAGTGTATTGTGTATGTTAAGTACTTTCTGTGTTATTAGCGATTTCCTCCATCAAAATCGTAATCAATTCTCTGGGAGCCGCCATCTCGAAAAGTTTGAGCCGAACTTATCGTTCAATAAGACCAAATCGGAAACAAACGATCATTGGCGAACGTTCGCTGTAACTGAACGCACTTGAATCTATAAAATATACAAAATTTCATTCAATAGGATTGACTCATACATAGAATTGCTATCTGTGTAACCATAAGCAATCTGAACAGTAAGAAGAACGTGCGTGCTCTATGTCTCTCTTAAAAACAAACCAATTTAATCCCGCGACCTCTGTTAAAAGAAAGAATGGCGCTTGAAAATTGTCTCCCCAAGGAAGAAAGTCTAGAACCAGAAATTGTCGTCCCTGTACCCCCAACAAACTAGTCATCTGGGTCCAACCACACAAACTCAGCCCCTTTTCTACTATATTAAACTAATGACCTTTCAAAACTAGTCTGACCCTTGCAACACCATTAAAATACCTGACACTATCCAAAAGCACAGCAGAGAGAGCCCATGTGAATATACACTGAAACACAAGGCAGTAGAGTTATATCTGTACTAATCTATTTTTATTTACTAACCAGTCCTCCATGAGGGACGTTAAACGGGGGTGCAGTGTATCGGTGCTGTACACCGGGCACTTAAAAGAACCAGGGGCGCCTCTGGAACCGGGGCGCTTTCTGTATCCCACTCGAACCCCCACTAACACCTCTCTTGAGGCGGAGAGCACAAAAACCACACACAACTATAAGCAATAAACATTAATGCCAATAAGGATAATGCTAATCTAGGGATAATAGGAAAACTGCAAAAATCATTACAATAAAAGGCAAACCACTGAATATCAAATATTGTCACAACTATTATCTCATAATTATAAAACCAGGCTTAAACATTAACTAATAAAAACAAGTTAAAAACAAGAAATGTGTTTGTCAGAAACACAATGCCCCCTGTCTGTGCCGCTTTGATTTTTTTTTTATACCTTTGACCTTGAAGGATGATCTTGACCTTGACCTTTCACCACTCAAAATGTGCAGCTCCATGAGATACACATGCATGCCAAATATCAAGTTGCTATGATCAATATTGCAAAAGTTATGACCATTTTTTAAACCCTAAATGCAAGTGTGACGGAATTTCAGAAGGACAGACAGACAGACAGACGGACAGTGCGATCACTATATGCCACCCTACCGGGGGCATAACAACATCACTGGGAGACCGGTGCTTGTTTGTGGCTGTCCTGCTTGGGACGCGGCCTGGATGTTTGGGAGGCGGGCGGGAATGAGCGATGGCGACTCCCGATGGGGGTGTCAGACTCCTTGGTCAATCTTTGACTGATCTGTTGTCACGGGCAGCGAGAGGGTGGATGAGGGAGCGGGTTTCAATTGCTTCGGCGGTGGGAGGCTTGGTGCGGGGTCGTGTGGGCGGGTGGGCCGGGCCTGGCTCGGTCGGCGTGGGTGGGCTGGTGTGGTGGCGGCGGGGTCTGCACACTGGGAACTGAGACATGATGAGACTACCTTCTACGACAGACGGACGCGAACAACAGACTAAACTCCTCCCTTTCCGCTCCAGAAAAATACACAACAACCACACGCAACAACATCAACATAATCCATAAAAAAAAAAAAAAGCATCTAGGCACATTAAGGTCTCATTGGCCATCGTGCTCTGATGTATAAATCTTACCTAAATTTCTCCCCTGAAGGTTCACATGTGCAGGTCGATACATCTGTAGTTGCGAAGACACTGGATGAACCTGTAAATTAATCTCAAATACACACACACACATAAGAAACATAACATATTCGTGCAAAATATTTCAGTTTTTTCTTTTTTCTTAGGTAAATAATATACATTTTTCTTCTCAATAAAACCATTAAATATGAAGAATTCGTAATATAACAAATAAATAGTTTAAAATGAAAACTTACCATAAAAAATTGGCAAAGAAATCCATGCGATTGCGAAATGTTTTGATCAAATTCTTCAAGCGAGTTCATCGTTCTAATGAATCCATGTACTTTTTTATTTGCTTAAAATACGTTTTCAACGAGTAATTGACAAGTATTTTGGCAACCCACAGTTGGTGATTTTAGGGAATATACCGAAAAATTATCTCCCCTGAATTACGTAGGTGCGGTGGTTGCTATAAGTAGGCAAGTAGGTCATGAACTTCATGTACGACCATTTGTTTATGGATGTGACTTCATGCGCACTTTTGCACATGCGCATACAGAACCAAAACAAAACGTCTGATAATAGGTGCTGTTCAATAACTGGTACTTAGACGATAAACTAAAAGTTTAATGTAAGAACTTCCCCAGGAAGTTTTGGGTAATGGTCCCAGGGTTTTTTTCTCCACTTTTTGGGAAGATAGCCCATGGCTTTGAAATTGGGAATTTTATCGGCATTTTCAAGAAATTGGGAAAATAAATTCAGGTTTGATTTTTTTTTAGTGCAAAAAGTCTACTGAATTGGGGAAAACTAATTTGTTATAAGTCTTATACTAATTCAAATTAACAGAATAACATCATTTAAATCCTTATTATCCCCACACTTTTTGAAAAAAAGGTGGGGATATTGTGGTGATCTCCGCCGTCCGGTTGTCCGTCCGGTTGTCCGTCTGTCCGTCCGTCCGTCCGTCCGTCCTGGCCACTATCTCCTCCTACACTATTAGCACTNTAGTTTAGTTTAAACCTATTTATTTTAGCTCGATTGCATCGAAAGCCGTAGGCTTATATAAACGCTCTCGAGTCCGTTTCCTGGGACTAGAACCAGTACTTGGTGTCTTTGGGGGAGATGAAAGGAACGCTCCCAGTGGGGTTCGAACCCATGATCTCCCGATCGCTAGGCGGACACCATATCCACTACGCCACGTAGATCTTCGTCACATACGTTCAAAAGCACGGTCACAAGGTCAAATCTAAGAAAAACATTGATGATAGTGTTGTAATAAATTAAGCTTATGTGACATGTGTGGCAACTCTTATAAATATTCAATATGGAAGTGGCGCAGTAACTCCGCTTTTACTGAAATTTCATTCCGGTTTACTTGTTTGTATCATGTTTGTGTTATTGTTATTCGATGTTCAATTAATTGAATGCAACCTTACAGGTCAAAAGTCTATTCTAGCAAAAAAAGAGCTTGTAAAGTCCTGTCTCAGGCATACCTTCGCAAGAAATTTAGATGGGTTGTAAAATATCACATTTTAAACATAAAAGGTCAAGGACACGCGTCAAAGATCAAATTCGGCCATAAAACAGCTTATTTGGACTGTAACTTTGCCATTCATCATGCTTTTTAACATAACTAACCACTAATAACAACCATGAAGCCAGATATTTCGTGTGTTAAACCTAACTCAGAAGTCAGGGTCACATTGAGAGGTCAAAGATCAATTTTATTCATCATTGGATTTTAAGGCAACTTACCACAAATAACTTCCGTGAGGAGCCTGAGTGTCGCATGTATCACCTGTCTCATTACCCTGAAAGTCAATGTCACTTTCAGAGATCCAAAGTCAATTTGGCCATAAACCGCTTGTGTTTGACATAAGCGGAGTTTTGAGACAAATGTTGAATGAGGGGTCATTCCTGTCCCATGAAAACAAGTCTTGTTAATTAAGGTCCATCCGACTGTTCTCTTACTAGTTTCGTGCCTTTTATCAGGTTAAGTCGTCAATTACTGTTGTCCGTTTATCCAGATGAGCGCTTAGGGGCCATCATGACCCTCTTGTTTCAAACCCTAAACAGTTTCGTAACAAAAACGTCTTCGGGAAGTAAAACTTTGAAAACGCGATGGAAATTACTAAGCGTTGCGAAAACAAAACACGTATCATCTGTTTAAAGCGAATGGTCATTTTGAGCTTTTTGCCATTGTAAGCAACCGTGGTTGTTTTAGTTGTGAGCGGTACCAATGCGATCGAATCAAACAACGGAGACGTTAGAAATAAGTTAACATAACAACTTGTTTTTTAACGAATCGTTTCCCCATTATCGCAACTCACATTGTTGAACAACACCTATTATCAACGGCATTAAATATGGCATGATGTTTCCATGTTGTTTGTATACTTGCATCCTTAAAGGCTATGGCCCCAACCCAGCAGTACCTGCAGGAGGTAAAAGAGTATGACGCCCTGAGGTATGGCTCTCTGCTGGTAGTGGGATACTATCTTACACTACCCGGAGAGCTAGCTGAGTTAAGGACAATAACACTACTGATTATATGTAGGTCTTAGAGCCTTGAATGGACTACTACACATTCATACCTTTTTGTTTTGAGTAGGCATGTTTTTCATAATTCTTCATTTTTCATAGTCAGTATACATCTTTATACCCTCTACTTATAATTTAAACCAACACTGTTATTTAACTACAACTCTGTAATATACACGCAATATCCTTCTACTGCAAGGGTCATTATACTTCTTACATATTATGTTTTAACTCAGTACTAGTTACCTACCCTTATCTTATTATATGTCATCTTAACCCATTGTATTAACTATTTAATCTGTATTAACTGTGATAATATAATGTCTTAAATCCGTCATTGTTTTNCACTTGAGCACATGGCATGTTGCTAAAAATAGAAATACCATTGTATGTCTGTGAAATCTCGGGAGATTCTCATTTAAAAAATGTCTGTCGCATCGCTGTTTTTCTCGATATATTAGAGCAGAAAAGATACATTTCAATGTTTAATGTAGTATTTTGTTAAAGAATATATCAGGTAAATGTGAAAAATGTCAATCTTTCCGATCAAGTGGTTGATTTTAGCCAATAGCTGCATTTAAAAGCTGTTTTGGACCGGTCTTTGTCAGCTGTCAACTTTTTGGGAATTTCTGGTTGACTTACCTTATGGGGTTGGTCCATAACTATAAAGTCGCGCCAGTCAAAAATCATAAAAAAGCGACATTTAAAGTTATGGTAGCCAGAACTTAAAAAAAGAAAGACATCATTTTGTTTCTTTAAAGTAGTATAACATCAGTGCCAAATATCATTCAAATATTCCCATTTAAAAAAAATCATTGCCTATTGCTATTATCAGCTTTGTTACAAACTTAATATAAACCTAGTTCTTCTGGAATGCTGAGTCATTTGACCTTTTTTGAGAGCATGCGTACAGCACTACAGCTCGAAAAACTTCCTGACCTGGTAAGGAAAAACACATTTATATATAACGTATGTCTACAAACTCGAATTCAATCAACCTAATACATGGTTACAAACATGATACCTATCACAATCGACATAAAATCGCATTTCTTTTTTGGAGAAATGTTCAAAACAGAAAAACTGATTGGAAACTGTTTCCTGTTTGGGGCGGAAGTTGTGAAATGACGATTTGAGCTAAGCGAAATAAAAGGTTACACTGCACTAATTGTTTTCAGTGTCTGGCAATCTGGTCTTATGATAGCAGTGGAAATTGTATAGTGTATAACAGTGTTGTTAGAATAAGGACACATTATTATGACTGTGTTATCGTTGCAATCGGATAAGTGGCATGTTCCATTATCAAGTTGAAAAATATCGGGCTTAGGTTTGCATTTTAAACAAGTTGTTATTAAAATAAATCAGGGACATATACAAACAGGTCCCTGAATAAATGTATAATGTGGAGCTGATGTTACTTTTACTATTTTACTAAGTGAAAGAGATGTTTAAGTTTTGAAATAATTTGATCAATTAGTTTTCTAATGTTTATTCGAAAAAAAAAACACGTTCTGTTTCCATTAAAATATGTATTGAACATATGCCATATATATTCGAGGATAGGGTTAGTGTTATGTTGCAGGTATAATGAGAACTTATACTGCCTGTGTGTGTGTGTGTGTTTGAGATTTATTTACAGGTCGTCCAGTGTCTTCGCGACTACAGATGTATCGACCTGCCCCTGTGACCCTTCAGGGGAGAAATGTAGGTCATATTATACATCAGAGCACGATGGCCAATGAGACCTGAATGTGACTTTTTTTAATGGATTATGTTGATGTTGTTGTGACAATATTTGATATTTAGTGGTTTGCCTTTTATCGTAATGGTTTTTGCAGTATTCCTATTATCTCTAGATTAGCATTATCCTTATTGGCATTAATGTTTATTCCTTATACTTAAGATGTCTAACAGTTTTGGACAGACAGACATACAGACAGAATGATAGACATACAGGCCAAAAACAATATACCCCCTTTTTTCTAAAAAGGGGGCATACAAATATAATCGAATATGTGCAAATAAACAGTTATTATAATTTTCCAATGGCTTTTTCTGGATTGGCGGCACAAATTGAGAACAGAATGCAGTTTTAAGAATGAGGTGTCAGCTATTAGCTCAATCATCACTGACCAATTAAATAGTGCATGCGATCGTTTAACATGATCATACAGTTAAGCGTTTAAATGAATGCTCTATATTTGTACAGAGTTTAAATATCAACATTGCAACACCAACAAGTATTTAGTTCGGACAATGTTTAATTAGGACAATGTCAACTTTCAGGCGATAAAATCATTTATATTAGCTTAGGTGAATATTAGTTATAACTAAAACGATATTTATTATCTTAAATAGCACATACGGATTATTTGTTGATGCTCGGTAATTTTTCACAACAGTATCTAGTTCCTCAAATAAGGATTGAGCATTTAGGAGAATTTTTTTTCCCGTAATCATCATCATCATTATAAGTAGCTTGGAGGTATCCAACTGACTGACATATGTTCGTTAATAAATTTAATCAAATGCAGTTGCATCAAACGTATATAAGATGTAAGGTTTATGTTATTATATGGACAATATTGTGTCAGAAAATACTAGAAACATATGGTGGCTTTTTAAATTTTGAATGTAACATAAGTAATTCGCTTATACTTAATAAAGCAAAAATAATTTATGATAGGTACATGTACTCGAGTTTATATCGGTCAACTTTATTAATAATTATTTTTTCTCTGATGGTAGTTTCTTGATCAATTTATTTTTAAGCTTCGTTTTATTTATTTTGAATTAGTCACATAAACAATCAAGTAGGTAATTTGGATCTTTTACACCCAATATTGCTGCTTCTTCCTGTAGGTGCGCGATGATGATCTGAAATATTAACTATATGATGCTATATTCTGAAACTTTTTTTGTATAAAGAAGGGATGTAGTTGATGCGTGTTAGTAATTTCATTTCATCGTGCCTCAAAAAGTTGTAACTCTGTTGCTCTGGTCTCCTTTCAACCATTGAGTAATTAAATAGTAATTAAATTGAATGCGTTTTAATTCCCTTTTATTACTGTTTAATTTGAGTTGCAATGCTATGAGGTTAAATTTTATTTACACTTATATGTATCATGAATATTGCTGGGCCAAGTGTGAGGTTGAGCGCTCTATAACCGGTTTAAACCCCCAATGCTTAGCATTGACCGTTCCAAGGCGGTGAACCCAGCTTTATTCTACTATGTGTATACATGTATGTTGTTTCGTTTGTGCCGTACTGTACCGTTTTGGCAATTGGTTCCTTGCCATAAATAAAGGACCACAAAGGTGTGTATGATAAAACTGCAATACTGCTGCAGCTTCTGGAGTTTCACTTCTTTATATGTAATAATACAAACATTACCAAAAATAATAACACTTTTTGGCACAGATTGGCTAAAAAAAACATAAAATATCGTCGATTAACTGTTCGATTTTTATTCCTTCGATACCTTTTGTTACTGGTGTGAAATACCTGCAAGAAACTTACTTATGTATAACACATCAAAAACGTGTATCATCACATATCAAAATCTAATATAAACACAAATAACATGCATAAAATAAAAACCTAGTGTATGTAAAACAAACAACAACACACAAACCAATCAAACTACTATACAGAATTAACAATAACAACATTAAACCATAAAAGTACCAATATAAAATGACAAAATATATTCCAAGAGCATTAACTGAACTGGAAAGATATATTACTATGCCTTACAAAACAACAATCGACACCACAATGTCCTATACAAATAAATACATCAAATTATCGCGACCAATACATTTCTTTTCAAACTAATTAAATAAAACGACACCTTATTTAAAAATATTCAAACTTTACATCTTTTGGGGGAAATGAAAACACATCCAACCTATCTGGAATCGGTTGACGACCTTTTTTTTTACAAGAAAAGCAACTCATTAAACTATTCTTTATAATGCTAGTTTTGAAATTAACTCATAAAAAGCACTAGATGGTAATAATATTAAGAAGTGTATTATTATCTTCGACATGAAATAGAGGAAACAAATATATAGTTAGAATTGTTTTATACATAGCCAGAAACTAAAAATAAAAACCGTATTAGAGATAGCCCTTTGTAATGATAGATTGCAAATTTTTAAACAAAAATGGAATTGCATTAAATTTTAATAATGCTAATACACATGTGTACGTTTCACTGTATGTGACTTGACCATGTGTTTATTGTTATCTTAAGACATAATAGCTTATCATAGCAAAATAACATTGTTATCATTATTATAAGCGTTAACAATCAAGGAAAAACATTCAAATGTTAATTTCTGTATATATTGTTAGTACATTATTTTGTAAATGGAATAAATGTATGCATGCCATATATGCTTTACAACGAATTTCAAAATCATCATCATCATAATCACCCCATCGCCATTCCATCATCGCCATCGACATCATTAAAATAATCATCATCAATTCATCATCGCCATTATTATCATAATAATCATTTTTACCGTCATCATCATCGCCATCATCATCGTCATCGTAATCCTCGTCATAATAACATACAGTAGCTGCGACAACAACAACTTTGTCGTTGTCGTCGTTTTCGGTATTCTTGTCATATCATTTGCACAACATCATCATCATTTATCATAAGTATCCGTCTTCTCTTCATAGTATCATCAAAATCAACATAATCATCATCGTCAAAAACAATAACATTAAAATCAACTCAGCTAAAATCTTAACATTTGCATTTATCATAATCATTAGAACTACAATAACACTAAGAAATGGCATTAAGTAATCATAGACATACGGGAATCATTTTCGACTGTACACTATTTACCTCGTCACAAGATTTAAATACACATTAAATACTCGCAATAAGTCAAGTGGACATGCAATGTATCTTGCAGATTAGTATACTGTTCGGGAATTGTACACCACACATATTAAAATCAAATTGGTGTCATTTAGACGCGTTTATGACTTCATTTGTTCATACAGCTGGATCTTTAACACAGTTGAGCGAAAGTCGCATTGGTATCCGTCCTAATATACTGCACACACCATTTTGCTTTGTTTAGTCATATGTATGTAATGATTTACACAATATTCCAAACTATTCCGCAGATACACAAGGGACATGTTAATATCACTTTTATGACTCGTGTATTACTTCACTTGATCAAAGCTGGATCTTTAGTTAATCTGAAGTCGCATTAATATACGACTGAGGACGTCATTATAAAATCTAAAATGTCGCAAGCTTTCAAAAAGCTCATCTGCACTGACATTATCACTATAATCACCATCATCAACAACACTGTCCCGTAGATACCAGACAGTAGGAGACCATAAAGCGGTGTTAGGTGTCCGGTTATATATTTGAAATCGTTTCACTTCAACATGATCCCATGCTGCGAGTCCCTGTCCGATGGGAATGTATTTCTCTGGTGAAAAGTTATTGACACAACATAATTCCAATCTACAATCAACCGATTGAGTCCGTCCAGCCAGTTTGGTCACCAGGCGCCGAAGTTCTGATGGAGTAAATGTAGCATAACAGACAGTCAAATGCTTCAATGACTGAGGAAGCTGAAGGTCGATGTATTTACGTACATGAATTCTTAGCGTTTCCAGCTGTGAGAGAGTTGCTAGTGTTTGTGACAATGACGATACACGATACACTTCAAAACCTCCAGGAATACCCAACAGGCTTAGATTCTTGACATTAAGACCGTACAGAACGGAACAGAACCGAGGGTTAAATACGTCCACTTTGATAGTGCATGTATTGTTTGAATCCGTTGTAATTTTTGCTTCAATTATTTCGTTTGTACATGCATATGACTCGCTGTCTGCATCCTCCACACACGGTGATATATCCCTGCCCCGCAGCCAACTCTGTGCATAACAATTAAGTAAAGTTATCGTACAGCAATTCAGCGTTCACTCCACCCAATGATCGAGTGTCAACAGCGTGTTGAACAGACTGCGTAGCCAGGTGGAGGAACATGTACCTTTCCTCAATTCATTGTGTTCTATGGAGGGCAGTACTGGAGCATAGTCTGCACACTGGACTAGATCAGCACCGTTCAGTAGACGCCATGTATGAAGAGCCTTATTGTCAACACTGTTGAAATCAAAATCACCTAAGCAAAGTTTAGTTAGCTTGTTATGAATGTGAAGTGGTGTCGGTAACACTTTCACGTTATTGTCAAAGTATTGTCAGATAGTTTAGTAGTTGCCGAGATGTTGAAGCCACAAAGGAATATGAAAACTTGAGACATATCCAGATAGGAATTCCCATGGCGGTCGAGATATTTGGAAATAACGTCATCAATTACATCTGCATTTCTGTAGATATGAAAAGCAGTTAGGAACTTCTGGATTGTTTTATTGACAAACGACAATGTCTGTTCAGTACATGTTTTACCTTTTCTTTTGGATAATAATCCTGAATCGAGAGCGAACTGCTTTGAAGTTTCAGACAAATGAGCCGACAAGTTTATGTCACTAAACACTATAGTGATGTTTCTTTTTCATTTGAAAACATAAATGAGAACACAGATTTAGCAATGGCATCTATGTTTTCTATGTTTGGTTTAATATATTCCGTCACAGAAAAGCATTTTGCTGTCGATGGGTGGCATTGATCGAAATAGCCCATTTGTGGGTTTGCTTTTTACATAGATTCCAAGCATGGTAGTGTATAATTTACACAGTGACGACCCGGTGAGACGTTTAGCTCTATCATCAATCCAGGTACAGAGGACAAGCGTGTACAGCATAGGCGAAGACGACAGCGACTCCTGAGGAATTGCTCAAACTGCTCAACATTTTCTTGGATACCCTTTGATTCGTTAAGTCGGCATCGTAGTATCCTTTCATTGAATTCTTCGGAATCGCTAATCCCTTCAAGTTCTATCAGAATGTCTATTTGAGAATTCCTGATACGTTCATCGGCGAGTTTCCATGGTCGAGAAGTTGTTATAACAATGTACTGGTACTTAGGAATTCCTTTCATAGAAGGCAAACTTTCTTTACCAGGCCACTCATCAAGACCGTCTTGAATGACAAGATACATCACATTTTTCGTAATTTGTAAAACCGGTTTGTACGCACTCTCCCATTCGTCTTTCGGGTAGATTTTTTCGATGAGCTGGTTTTCTATCATCTGCGTTACATATGTATGTTCTCTCGAATCGCGCAAGGAGATAAAAAAATCGACATTTGAATTTATGAAGTGTATGAACGTCACCAAAGGCCGTTTGTTCGTTTGTAGATTCCATCGAGCGCACATGCACGTTACACCAGTCGTTAACTAACTTGGAAGCAAAAGGTGTCTTGCCGCTACCCGACTCGCCTTGTAGACATGTACGTCTAGATAAATGATTACCAATATAAAAGCAATCTTTGTACGCAAATACTTGTTCCTGTTTCGTGCGTCTCCCATCATTCTCTATTTTCATCCTGTATATTTTTGGCGTGGCATAGATGTCTTGTATGTGCTTATCGAGACTAGGAGCCAAAGTTGACAGAGGCACGT
>VMBQ01011045.1:0-22712 GCA_007657795.1 Dreissena rostriformis | reverse complement strand
AAAACTTGTCAAATATCCAATTATCACCAAAGTTTTTAAGGCACATTTTATTTTTAAATTCTGACACCACTTCAAATCATAAGTATTAAAGAAATGGGTCTACTTGATGAGACCAACTACATATCAGGGGTTTCTCTAAGACTTTTATACGGCAAAGGGGTTATGACCCACAGTAGGCAATTTCGTTTTTTTAATGTCTGTGCTCTTTATTAATTTCTACATTACCTCAAATCTAAAACAAGCACAAAAAGATACTTGTACATTTAGGCCCAAGGGTATCCCTGATTTGGAAATTCACACACAAGGGTAACCCTGAGCTTAAAGACCCTAGGCAAAAGCCTGTTTATCACAGATAATAAATAATAGAACACGTATATATTAAAAATAAACATATATGGGTAGAAACTGCATTCTTTGTCTGAAACATATCTTACAAACCCATTCAAAATACCAAGTGTTAGCCCTGTAGACACTGTTTGGTAGTGAATTTATTTAAGTCCATTGAATTCACTGTTTGGTATGTGAAATTACGGTTATCCTTTGTATATGCATTGTTTAATTAGTGAATTAATATTTGATCTGATGAACTAGTTTACTACCAAAAATTGAAAAGAAATCTTTGTGCAATTTAGCAAAAAAATAAAACTATCACAACTGTATGCAACTTTCCAATTTCATTTTTTGTCACAAATTTAACACACACATTTAATGAACCTTTACAGCCTAAACAATTCATACCTGAAAAACACTTTGTTTTTATATAAACATTATTACAACTAAATAGGCATATCAATGGCAATTTCTCTGAAATTTAGACAGGTATTAAAACAATGCATATTCTCATTTTGTTTACGCATAATTTACTTATCTTGTCCCAATAATATATTGGTTATCATTACAAAATATAAAAAAATGCCCCAAAAATATTTTTCAATTCTTGGTGCCAGTGTGATACAAAATCTTACACTGGCCTACACAAATTGGCTACATGTACACAATTCTTAAAATATAATCTTATTTTTAAAAATATAGCACTGTATAAGATGTAGACATGCCCCTTCAGTTTATTACCAAAGTTTAATTTTTGTCTATGCATTAAACACTATTTATCTCAGGAATATCCAATTTTAATCTTGAGTTAAAGATCTTGTTTTTGAAATCAAATCATATAAATGCAGCATATAACATCACAATAGTTCCAGAACTATTCAAAATGTCACAATAGTGACAAGAGTTTATACTTTTTTCGCCTTGCAGAAATGATCAATTGCTTATACTTTTGTTTGCACAGCAGAAATAGTGTTTTATTGAAGAAAACGAGGCCTAATTAATCAAGCGAGGTTTCAGATGGCTTGAACGGGGATCCTGTCACAGTTCTTCATGAACTCAATGATGGAGCGAGACAGGCTGTCGTCCGGATGTCCCTCACTGGCCACGACCGCTTTACGACCAAACTCTTTGGCCTACAAGAAATGGATGTAATTTAAGTTGTTCTTAAAATAGCATCTGAAATGTGTTTTTTCATTATTATTTTTTATTACATGAAATCCTATTTCTGAATACAATCAGTTACACAGGCTGAGCATGAAACAGTTGAATCAGCTTGAGGATTATTAACCCTTTGAGCGCTGGAACCGGATTTTGAAGGCCTTTGCAAACAGTTTGGATCCAGATGAGACGCCACAGAACGTGGCGTCTCATCAGGATCCAAACTGTTTGCTATTCTGATAGTATTCTTTGAATTTTTTTTGAAGAAAATGCTAATTTTAGAAATTTAGCACACAACATTTTTGCAGACGACAAATTTCCCAGCATGCAAAGGGTTAATAATATAATGATAGAACTTTCCACATTTGTCAATCATATTAAAATGAGCCACGCTCGGAGAAAACGGGTTTGATGCCTGTACGTTAAGTGTGGTCCCAGAATAGAATGCGCAGTTTGCAGAGGCTAATCTGGGACAGCACTTTCCGCTTTTATGGATTTTTTTTGTTTAAACAAACTCTTTTATAAACGAAAATCCATCTCAACGGAAAGTGTAGTCCCTGATTAGCCTGTGCCGACTTTCTTCAATTGAGTCCTTTTATTATAATGGAGCTCTACAATTCAGTGGTTATAATCAAGCAATAAAGGCATGTAATGACACACTTAAAAAAGTGCCCCAAGTTGGGAACTAGTCCCTTTAAGTATTTTGTTTGTACCCCTCCATTCCACCCACCTTGCTGATGTCGGCCAGTACAAAGTACAGCATAGCCAGGCCGTGACAGACCCGCGCCATGTCCTCAGGCTGCCTGTTGGGCTGGTGTTCCCGCATGTCGTAGATCGAGTTCAGCACCTGGACTGCCTCTGCCTCCTGGGCCTCGTCTACGAATTGAATGAAGCCTTTTATTAGCCCTTTCCCACTAAGATCGAAGTGAAAATCGCTATATGCAACCAGCATAAAACCAGAACAGCCTGTGAGCAACTCGCAGTTCTCCCAGGTTTTGAGCTGTTTGCTGCTCATCAGTATCTAAGGGTTGGAAATGAAGCCTTTACAACTTGAATCTAGCAAGTAAACTATAGGAATGTAACAAGTCGTTTTATTACCCAAACTTGATATGCACTAAGAAGGGATTTCCTTTAAACAAAAAAATAACATAAAACCGGAAAGTGTCCTCCCTGATTAGGCTAATCTGGGACAACACATAAGACACATGCATTAAGCCCTTTACCTCTTTTATACCCATTTGTAGTCCCCTAGAAAATTAAATACAATTAAAAACCATTCTTAATAGATTAAAATTGTGAGGGCTTCATTTAAAACCCTAAGATACTGATGAGAAGCAAAAAGCATAAAACCTGAACAGCCTGCGAGTTACTCGCAGGCTGTTCTGGTTTTATGCTGGTTGCATATAGCCATTTTCACTTTGCTTCTGAGCGGTAAACTCTCCGTAAAGGTTTAATTGCTATTTTGAGGGCTGAACATTGGAACTAGACAAATGAGAAAAAATGAGGTGGCAATTTGCACAAAAATACATAATCACAATATTTACAACAGTTGACGCTGTTATTGTTCAAAAAGGCCCCAAAAAAGGGGTTACAGACTGCGTGTGTAACACAAGGACTTAAAAGCATCGTTAAGGGCCTATGTGAAGAAAAATTGCACTGAAATACGGGAAAGAAACAAGGGAATGTTCCATAGTAAAAGCTGGAGTCTTTCTAAAAAAGATGACATTCTGTATGCAAAACTGGCTCAGTTAATTGCTTCTAAAATGATTCTTCTCTGGTACACAATCAACAACCGTTACCACATTGAAAAAAAAAGATTTTGAATATTTCTGTTAAAGTCACATAACGTTCAATGTTCCATCAAGGTATAGGGTTCAATTCAGTGGATACTAACCAAAGTGAAGTTATTAACAAGTTAACAACTCACCTAAAGTCTCTTCTGGTTCGTCAAACATTTCTACAAGCAACGGACCGACCCCTTTTGGTGTGGCCGGGGTGCGTGTCCTCACCTTGACGATGCTGAACAGGTGGGTGTACCAGATGTCGGTCACCTGGCAAATAGGAAGAAAAGAAATATAAAAAAAGAAAAGAAAATAGTAATGAGATCTTAATTTTTGAACAAATGAGCCTTGCTCTGGGAAAATGGGGCTTAATGCATGTGCGTACACAGGAGGGAGGCCCATTTTTTTTTTATATCCTTTAATAGAGACAAGGAGTGCAACTTCATTTGCCGTAAAACTAGACCATCTTTTTACTATAATCCATGTAACTCGAACAATTTTTAACGAATCAACTACACACCGGTTGTTTTCGAAAGCTTGAAAATTTGATTCAAGGGGAAAGCGTTGTCCCCAATTAGCCTTTGCAGACTGTGCAGGCTAATCAGGGACGACACTTTGAGCACATGCATTAAGCCCCATTTTCCCATTTAGTTTCTATACATGCAATAGCATGAGATGCCTCTGGGGTTAATCAATAAGAGATACACAAAGTGAAGCTTCAGCTGCAAAATCACAAGATATACCTTATTACACAATGCGGTCCTTTATTTATGGCAAGTAACCATTTGATAAACTACAAGGCACAAACAAAATGTAGTGGACAAGACACACACATACACAATAAGCACACCAAACGAACAAAAATTGGGGCACTGCCTTGAAAGTCAATGCAAACCATTGAAGGTTTAAATCGGTTTTAAAGAGCCCCTAACCTAACACTTGGCCTCGAATTATTAATAAAACCTTTTAGTGTTAATTAAAATAACCGCATAGCATCCTGATTCAAATTAAATAGCAATTTAAGAGAAGGCATTTCAATATAATATTATTTAACCACTCAATGATCATACACAGACCAGAGCAACAGAAACTTTAATTTCAGAGCCACGATGAAAAGAAACTAAAATGAGAATAAACTACACCTTGTCTTTATCATAAAGTGTAAGAGACATAGAATCATAGAGTTTAACATTCCGTTTATTGTTATGAAAATCAGGAGCATTAATGTTGTAAAAGGCCAAATAAGTAAACTTGGTTGTTTATATCTATCTTAAGCCACANGTATTTCTTACAAACTTAAACAGTTGTCAGTGAAATAAACGTCATTTTCTTTAATAATAACTGACCCAATTTAAGCATGCATTAAATCATTTGAGCCTTGCTCTTCGAAAAGGCGGTTAAATGCATGTGCGTAAAGTGTCGTCCCAG
Organism: Dreissena rostriformis; assembly: GCA_007657795.1. NCBI lineage: Eukaryota > Metazoa > Mollusca > Bivalvia > Myida > Dreissenidae > Dreissena > Dreissena rostriformis. The sequence continues at coordinate 18,015 of VMBQ01011045.1, read as the reverse complement.
ATTAGCCTGTGCATTCAGCACAGGCTAATCAGCAACAACACTTTCTGCTTTTATGATGTTTTTCGTTTAAAGAAAGTCTCTACTTAGCAAACATCCTGTTTAGGCGGAAAGTATCGTACCTGATTAGCCTGTCGTGACTGCACAGGCTAATCTGGGATGACACTTTAGGTACATGCATCAAACCCCCTTTTTCACAGAGCGAGATTTATTTGTGTTTGACAGGACTACAAGAGAATGCTTCAAGACAGCCCTTCCTCAGTTACCTGTCGGTAGAGAGTGTCAGCAATATCCATACGACCCTGTCGGAAAAACACATTTCCCATATGAAAGTAGCCCCCTGACGATCGTATGTCGTGTGTCCCGTATTCCTCACTGGCGTGGTATATCTGAAATGGAAAATTGAATGAAATCAGGGTAAAGGATGCCAAATATTGAAACATTCATGCAGGGCACATGACTGCAACATGTATGAAAGCTATGGTCATATTATGGCTCAATTAGCCTTTCAAGGAACAAGTTACTAACATCTTGGTAGCTATGTTATACATAGTTTTAAAAATATACATAACTGTAAGACATTATATTGAGTATTCATAATGCTCTCATAATTGTTACCAGTTTATGTGCATGTCAGTTTATATTGTGAAAACTCCAAAATACTAAGAGCAAACTTCCTGGTAAATCACAATTCCAGTTGTCAAAAGTTAATTAATTAAAGCCAGACAACAGACTCGAACACGTTTCAATATGCCACTGGATTTGGATGAAATTGAGCTTAAACAAATAGGTTTAAACTCAACAAGGACCACTCACATCGTTGGCTAGCTGTCGAAGGGCCTCATCGTATTCCCCCTTGGCTGCAAACAGCAGGCCGAGATTGCGGTACAGTTTGGACTTGATTGCATTGGAACATTCCGGTGTCTTGAGCACAGTCCACTGAGCCTGCGCCAAGTACTCCTCAGCCTGCTCCAGTCTTCCCAGACCTGGAACCAATTCAACCATATGAGCCACGCTCTGGGAAAACAAGGCTTAACCCTTTGCATGCTGGGAAATTTGTCGTCTCATCTGGATCCAAACGGTTTGCAAAGGCCTTCAAAATCAGGTTCCAGCGCTCAAAGGCTTTACACATGTGCGTAGTGTTGTGCAGTCTGCACAGGCTTATCAGGGACCACACTTTCCGCTTTTATTGTATTTTTTGTTTGTTAAGTAAGCGTCTTTTTGGCAAAAATACAGTTTAGTCTGAAAGTGTGGTCCCTGACTGCACAGGCTGATCTGGGACAACACTTTATGCACATGCATTAAGCCTGGTTTTCCCAGAGCCAGACTCTTATTAACCCTTTGCATGCTGGGAAATTTGTCGTCTGCTAAAATGTTGTCTGCTGTATTTCTAAAATTAGCATTTTCCTTGATTTTTTTTCAAAGAATACTATCAGAATAGCAAACAGTTTGGATCCTGATGAGACGCCACGTTCTGTGGCGTCTCATTTGGATCCAAACTGTTTGCAAAGGCCTTCAAAATTCGGTTCCAGCGCTCAAAGGGTTAATTATCAGAGCTAAAAATATCTCATAAAATGCACACAAAAACGTCAGAAAATCCTAAAGGAGTTTACTTGTTGAACTTAAACTTACTTAAAATCAATCATTTTATCCGTACAGTTATTTGAATTTTAATATTATTTACTATAAATGAGAGACATATCTAAACATAAACTATATTAACTTAAACAAACTGTGTCATGACAACTGTGTTCATGTTTTATAACATATGCTGGATCATATTAGCTCATTTTAAGTAACAATTATAGTAAGAGCTACATCGAGAGATGTATGCCAAACTATTGTATCTGCTTACTATTTCTATATTCGATACAACAGTTGCACTCTTAACCATCCACATGTTAATGTGTCTTTTCAGCGCAATAATAATGGATTATCATCATAAAAAATATGTGGCAATTGTACAGGTCTGAAATTTTGCATTGCAACACAAAATATAGAACCCATATTGAAAATTATTATACAATATACAGGAATAATGTTGCAGCCCTACCATTAACCCTTTGCATGCTGGGAAATTTGTCGTCTGCTAAAATGTTGTCTGCTGAATTTCTAAAATTAGCATTGTCTTTGATTTTTTTCAAAGAATACTATCAGAAAAGCAAACAGTTTGGATCCTGATGAGACGCCACGTTCTGTGGCGTCTCATCTGGATCCAAACTGTTAGCAAAGGCCTTCAAAATTCAGTTCCAGCGCTCAAAGGGTTAATTTGTTTTACCATTTTGGGGATGGGGCAAGGGCCCTTCACATTGGGGAAAATATCGTAGTTTTGACTAAAATATGGAAATTGGTATTTTAATACTTTAAAATTGAGAATAAAAAGGTTTTGCTTAGGTTCAACTGATAGTTAAATAGAAAATATCTTAATATTGCAATTTATAAAAAAAAAAAAAAATCTTTTGGGAAACCTTCATTTGGGAATTTAGGCATTCATTTGGCAAAAATTAAACTTTTTCAAATAGGGCATAGGGCTGAATTTCAGCCAAAAAATTGACCAAAAAAATACACTTCCTACTGTTCACTTTAATTGCATTATGATTCAGGCTAAATGCATGTGCATAAAGTGTCATCCCAGATTTGCCTGTGCAGTCCACACAGGCTAATCAAGGATAACACTTTCTGCTTTTTTTAGGTTAAAACTAATTGCATTATGATTCCAACTAGTTGATAGCAGCAACAATAAACGTGATGATACTTACCAATGCTGGCCTCTCCCAGTATAAGGTACGAGGGCACCAGCTCGATGCTCGCCAGTCCATGTACGTCAATGGCAAACCTCAGTGACTGCATCGCAGCTGGAACAGCCTGGTCATGTTTGCCTTCAAACAGAAGCTTCTGTCCGGTTGTACGCGTGAGGTCTATCATAGAGCGCTGAATATAGAAATGAGTTGCGCTGAGAGAAAACGGGGTTGAATGCATGTGCGTAAAGTGTAGTCCAAGATTAGCCTGTGCAGTCCACACGGGCTAATCAGGGATGACACTTTCTGATTTAATTGTATTTTTCGTTTAAAGGAAATTGCTACTTTGAAAAAATCCAGTTGAAGCAGAAAGTATTGTCCCTGATTAGCCTGTGCGGACTGCACAGGCTAATCTGGGATGACACTTTATGCACAAGCATTAAACCCCCTTTTCACAGAGCGAGGCTCAAAAAGATTGATTGTTTATTAAATGTCTTAGAACAGAAAGTAAGAAGACATTTTATTCTAAGAGACCATTTTCCGGAAAAAATACTAAAAGTGAATTGGAAAATTGCAGTCTTAAATACTGACAAGAGCACCGCATAGCGGGTGCCAAAGCTCGGTTGTGGGTGCAGTTTTGAATAAATTAATAAATGAAAAAATGGAAGTCACAATGAACTTGACCTTTGACCTAGTGACCCAAAAATGGGTGTGGAGTGTAGAACTGATCAAGGTGTATCTACATATGAAGTTTCAAAGCTGTAGGTGGAAGAACTTTGATTTTAGAGCCTATGTTAAAGTTTTATATTAGAGGTCACAGAGACCTTGACCTATGACCTAGTGACCCAAAAATGGACGTGGCGTGTAGAACTGATCAATGTGCATCTACATAAGAAGTTTCAAAGTTGTAGGTGGAAGCACTTTGATTTTAGAGCCTATGTTAAGGTTTATGTAAGACATGGACGGCGGGCAGCAGACGCCGGACAGCGGACGATGAGCTGGCTATGACAATTCCTCTGGTTTTCTTCGAAAACAGCCGAGCTAAAAATGGGGATATTTGTCTAGAGATTTAAGTAAAGACATTTTTCCTGGCAGACGATTTTGGGATAAAATGTACCTAAGTTTAATTAGAAAAATCGCAGCCTTAAATACTCAAAATGGTGGAGGTTTCAATTTTTCATTAGACTTATCTCAAGATTCATTCAATGAGAACCCTTGATTACTGGAATACTTGCAGGGCACTCTCAAATCTGAGCTAACTGGGAGCTGGCTCTTATCAAGACACACATCAATTCTTCCATTACCTTTTTATTTAGACTCACAAACTAATGTCTTGTACTTTACTATCATTAAATTAAACCCTGGAGGACAGTGCTTGAATCCACAATGGTCAGAACAAAAGTATAGCACTCCACCATATGAGTGAGCAGGGCTATACCGCATTAAAAATGTAGGGGAAATTATGTAACAAGATCTGTCATTGATATTGACACAAGCCCTCAAGCTGAGATTATCAGTGCAATATAGGCAGGCTTGTAAAATTTTCTTGGTCATGAGTTATATAATATGACTATATGAGCCTCGTTTGGGAAAACTGGATTTAATGCACAAACATAAAGTGCCGTCCCATATAAGCTTATCAGTTGGAAAGTGTTGTCCCTGATTTGCATATGTGGACTGCACAGACTAATATCACTAATGATCTGAANTTAGAAAGAAGTGTCTAATGATAATTATATCTTGATGATTTTATTTCATAAACAACTCACAAAGTATATGAACTTTGAACATGAACATAACACGTTGATGAAAAAAAAATTGAAATAATGTTTTTCTCTATGTATGGTGAATTATAGTGTTAAAACTTGATTTTGTACTGTTACTTGCTAAGCATTGAAATTTCCCCTTTTTCCCCTTATACGAGCGAATTTCCCCCCCTCAGGGGACCCGACCCCTTTCCCCCAAAACTGAAAAAAAACACTGCATTGATATTGACACAAGCCCTCAAGCTGAGATTATCAGTGCAATATAGGCAGGCTTGTAAAATGTTCTTGGTCATGAGTTATATAATATGAGCCCCGTTTGGGAAAACTGGATTTAATGCACAAACATAAAGTGCTGTCCCATATAAGCTTATCAGTTGGAAAGTGTTGTCCCTGATTAGCATATGTGGACTGCACAGACTTATCTGATGTGACAGTCTATGCACATGCATTAAGCCCTGTTTTTCAATAACACTACTTATGTTAATATTTGGGCCAGTTAGGTCAAAATATTTCCAATTGTAATGACTGGAAGTTTAACCTTTTTTGTCTGAAGCTGTTTTTCTCTGTTTTGCCTCTCTTCCTCGGAGGGCAGAAATGGCGCGCTCTGCCTCAGAGGTATCAAGTTCTGGCATATCTTCTCATGAATACCCAGCCAGTCAGCCTTCTGATGTTCAACACCACTGGAAAAGATTAATTAACCTGTTACCACGCAGATATGCAATTTGCAGTTTTAAGAAAATCAAATTAAATTTAAGATCTTGTTTACTAGATGCAAATTGTAAAGGTTTTATTTCCAACACCAAGATATTGTTGCGCAGCAAACAGCATTACACCTGAATAGACTGATCTGAGGGGGTCCCGTCCGGCATTTAAAACCAATTTTGGAAAGGACTATTTGTCGTCACTCTAACATTCATTCCGTCATAAAATGTCACAATGATATGTCGTGCGACTGTCATGATTTGTAATGTATTTTCGCGACATTTCATACTCACCAATAATAAGTGACCCTGCATTTTGTACACTGAATAAACGCTGGTTTCTGACATAATTCACAAAGGAGTTTAATTCCTTTCGGATTTGCCAGCGGATTGAGAGTCATCTTTGTTGCAAACTGAAATTACGTGAAAAGTTCTCTACGCGGCCGACATGACCTAATTTTTTGTTTATCACCGTTGCTAGAAGCAAGTGCGCACGCGCGAAGGTGAAGAAACACTAAGCAATTTTACAAGATTAAAAGCCAATACATCGCAGCGTTTTGCGATCATCAGTCAAATCGATGCGCAGAGGATATTTGTGTCGTGTTCTGAGAAAACGGGGCTTAATGCTTGTGCGTAAATTGTCATGCCAGATTAGTCTGTGCAGTCCGCACAGGCTAATCAGGGACGACAATTTCAGCTTTTATGGAATCTTTCGTTTAAATGATGTCTCTTCTTAGCGAAAATCCAGTTTAGGCGGAAAGTGTCGTCCCTGATTAGCCTGTGCGGACATCACACGCTAATCTGGGATGACACTTTACGCACATGCATTTTGCCCAGTTTTCTCAGAACGCGACACATTTATTTATTTATTTTACTGATAAATCTGCTTCAAAAAAGCAGAACACCAATACCAAAACAAATAAAATTATTCAGTAGATATACAATATGGCAACCGACACACAAAACATTCTCATCCAGCATAATAATAAGTGATGCAAACTTCACAGTTGTACANCTTGTGCGTAAATTGTCATCCCAGATTAGCCTGTGCAGTCCGCACAGGCTAACCAGGGACGACAATTTCCGATTTTATGGAATTTTTCGTTTAAATGATGTCTCTTCTTAGCGAAAATCCAGTTTAGGCGGAAAGTGTCATCCCTGATTAGCCTGTGCGGACTGCACAGGCTAATCTGGGATGACACTTTACGCACATGCATTTTGCCCAGTTTTCTCAGAACGCGACACATTTATTTATTTTACTGATAAATCTGCTTCACAAAAGCAGAACACCAAAACCAAAACAAATAAAATTATTCAGTAGATATACAATACGGCAACCGACACACAATACATTCCCAACCAGCATAATAATAAGTGATGCAAACTTCACAGTTGTACATAAAAGCCCATTACATTCAAATAAAAAATAATACAAATAAAGGCACTAAGAACAGCGTGTGTAAATTTGCTAGTGACATTAATATGCATTGTATAAATCTAAACTGGATAAAGTTTATATAAAATTGCAATAGCAGTGTTGTTTTTTTTAAATAGAGTTCGTATATACTTAACTACGTAAAGTAAATATTCTTCCAGGCGCTCGATGACAAGTAAAGATACTACGAGAGAAGAAATTCAACAAATGTCATTCACATATGACATTATATTGATGAATGTAACAGTGCATTTGATGTTGTTTCTTGCACTTGTCTCTGAAGCAGCATATTATCTTAATTCGTTATATAACGGAAACTCAATAAGAAAATGGACTTCAAATTGCGATTGTAGATGCATGCTTGTGTCCGCAAAAGTTTCTGTTAAACATATTCCCTTTCTCGAGTGGAGCTTTACGAGGCCACGAAATGAGGCTACTGAGGACAAGGTGCCTGTACCACGTGGCTTTTTCGGATATGTGTGGGACAGTCGGTAGTCAACAAAACATCGCTTAAGTTAACGTTTTTGATAATTTCTTCATAAATTCAAAACCATTTACAAAAAAAAAAAACAAAAAAAAAACAAAGACGAGTGCACGGTCATTGTCAAAATACACAACTTTGTTAAGTTTGCGCCAAATAAATAAAGTATTTTTTCCAAAAAGTGCAACCGCGTGTTTGAAAACACACGAAGTGAAATGCTATGTGTGGTATATTTTTTATTCAATCAACAAAAACGTTCATTATAATATTGTCGAAGGTTTAAAAAATAGGACGGACATTGTAATTCTTCATAGAGAAGCTACATACATTGTATGTTTGCGCACATACATATCTTTTGAAAAAATTAACATTGCTATGTGTGGGAACATTTTTGAAATGCTTTGTGTGGTATACAAGAATTTGCCCGTCAGTTCTGTAAATTTATTTTACTTAGAACGATTTTTATTAGCTCATCTATTTTTTTTATTTTTTTTTTAAATGATGAGCTGTTGTCATACCTGAACGTTGGCGTCTGCATCGGCGTCCTGTTATGTTTTGTGTTTAAGTCCTTTTTTCTCATAAAGTATCAAAGCTATTGCATTCAAACTTGGTACACTTACTTACTATCCTGATGGGACTGGGCAGGCAAAGTAAGATAACTCTGACTGGCATTTTGACAGAATTATGTGCGCTTTTTATACTTAGAAAATTGAAAATTTCGTTAAGTTTTGTGTTTTGGTCCACTTTACTCCTATAGTAGCATAGCTATTGCTTTTAGACTTGGAACACTCGCTAACAATCATAAGGGGACTGTGCAGGACAAGTTGCATAACTCTGGTCGGTATTTTGATGGAATTAACTCCCTTTTTTTGACTTAATAACTTTGAATATTTTGTTAAATTTTGTGTTTACATCCACTTTACTTCTTAGTATCAAGGCTATTGCTTTCAAAATTAAAAGTCTTTCTTACTATCATGAGGGTACTGTACCTGGCAAGTTGAATTCGACCTTGACCTTTGAATGACATCGACTCTCAAGATCAAATTATTAAATTTTGCTAAAAGTTCCATAACTTCTTTATTTATGATCAGATTTGATTCATACTTCGACGAAACAACACTTACCATTTCATTTATTAGATGATCTTTCAAAAATAAGAAAGAAATGGAAAAAAATGGGGGGGGGGAATCTGAGGTAGAGCGTGGGAGATGGTTTGGGTGGAGTCCATTGTGGTATGTCAGGTAAGTGTTGTTTTGTCAAAGTATAAATCAAATCTGATCACAAATAAAGAAGTTATGAAAATATTAGCAAAATTTAATAATTTGATCTTGAGAGTCAAGGTCATTCAAAGGTCAAGGTCAATAATGCTGTCAAAATTCCAGTCAGAGTTACATAACTTCGCTTGCACAGTCCCCTTATGAAAATTAGTAAGTTTTGCAAGTATGAAAGAAATAGCTTTGAGACTTTAGGAATAAAGTGGACCTTAACTCAAAACTTAACCAAATTTTCAATTTTCAAAGTATAAAAAGGGCACATAATTCTCTCAAAATGCCAGCCAGAGTTATCTAACTTTGCCTGCCCAGTCCCATCATGATAGTAAGTAAGTGTACCAAGTTTAAATGCAAAAGCTTTGATACTTTATGAGAAAAAAGGACCTAAACACAAAACTTAACCGGACGCCGACGCAGACGCCGACGCCGACGCTCAGGTGATGACAATAGCTCATCATTTTTTCAAAAAAAATAGATGAGCAAATAAAAATCCTTCTAAGTAAAATAAAGTTGCAGAACTGACGGGCAAATTCTTGTATACCACACATAGCATTTCAAAAATGTTTCCCACACATAGCCATGTTACATTTTTGTACCCACAGTCCAAAGGATATGTATGTGCGCAAACATACAATGTATGTAGCTTCTCTATGAAGAATTACAATGTCCGCCCTATTTTTTATAAACCTTTGACAATATTATAATAAACGTTTTTGTTGATTGAATAAAAAATATACCACACATAGCATTTCACTTCGTGTGTTTTTAAACACGCGGTTGCACTTTTTGGAAAAAATACTTAATTAATTTTGCGCAAACTTTACACAGTTGTGTATTTTGACAATGACCGGGCACTCGTCTTTGTTTTTTTTGTGTAAATGGTTTTGAATTAATAAAGAAATTATCAAAAACGTTACATGAAGCGATGTTTTGTTGATAACCGATTGTCCCACACATAGCCGAAAAAGTCACGTGGTACAGGCACCTTGTATATAAGCCACATTTATTGGCCAATCTTCATGAAACTTGGTCAGAATATCTTTCCCAATGATATCTTGGCAGAGATTGAAACTGGGTTGTATGAGCTCAAAAACTATGTCACAAGGTCAAATATAAAAAAAAACATGTCAAAAGTCACTTATTTCGTCCAATCTTCATGAATCAGCCTGCATTTTTTTCAGAACAGTCTATTTCCTTTGGCTCTCAGGTGAGCGCCTTAGTGCCCATGGCCTTTTTGTTAATATATAGCCGATTAAGTTCTATTTTGATTCAGATTTACTGAAATGCAGATGTTTTCTTTTGAATTGCTTTCGCTTAAAACACTGTCAGTGTCAATGAAGGTATTACACGATTATCTGGAATTGATTTGAGATATTAAATAAATAGTACACATGTATTTTAAATAACTGAGTTTGTTTCAATATTTTATCGTTCTTCAGAAAAAGGAGCATTTGGAAAGTGTATCTTGTTCCTGCCAAAAAAGTTGATGTCATGGGAAGGAATTGCTCAAGAAGCATCTGAAAACAGGTTTATATGATAAAGCGGGTAGCTGTACTCTCGATAGAAAACATAGTATTGACAGTGTTACAGTTGACTTGAATGCAGGGCAAACTGTTATAACAAATAATAAAAAAATATATCAAGTGCACCATTTAAAATCTCATGTGAAAGCAGAGTTAGAATTAACATGTTAAGCAGGGTATCTAACAAGTGACCCCTGATTTCAGGCAGCATTGTGCCATCATTAGACCATGAGTCAGCTCTGTATTGTACATTTGCATGCAAGGCATTGATAGGGCCATTACTCAGGGGTTAGATGTTCAGATTTGTGTATGACTCTGCTGCCACGTCTTCATTGAGTGTAGTCGGGGTTGGGGCTTTATATCAACCAATATATTGCGTTTGTTATGGTACCGAGTACTCTGAAGTCTCTGCATAAGTGTGCCGGCAAAAGGATAAAGCCTATAAACTGCACTAGGTCAAAGAAAATAATATCCGTAAATACTGGCCATCTTGGCCAGTAAACAATTCAGTCCAAGTACCAATTTGCAATTGAGTGGCCAGTAAAATCTGGGATAATAGTTACAAGATTACCAGACCTTGTTGCCAGTGATGGTTTTCGGAGTTGCGATGAGACTGGTCTGATGAAGGTAATTGCCATCTTACTTCCCTGAGGCACTACGCGGTCGAGTTTGAAAATGGTTGTGGTTCATTGAAAAACATGGCCATCAGGGGGCAAGGCAGTTTTTTCTTATAAGCTATAGTGACTCTAAAAATCACATTTAATGTTCACTTTTCATGAAACTTGGTCAGAACATTTGTTCTAATGATGCTCAGTCGATTGCGAAAATAGTTCCGGTCTGTTGGAAAACATGGCGACCGGGGGGCAGGGCAGTTTTCATCATAAGGCTATAGTGAAACCTTGTTAACACTATTGGCTTGATTGATATCCAATCATTATGGAACTTGGTGAGGGCATTTGTCATAAAGAAAAAAATTGTGTCAAATTTTCCTGCAACTTGGTCAAAACATTGATCAAAACATTTGCTCTAATGATATCTCAGCCAAGTTCGAAAATACAATTTGTCTAGAAATTATTATTTATTGTTCATTATTAACTTTATTATCCCCCGCCAAAGGCGGAGGGATATTGTTTTTGCGTTGTCCGTCCTTCCGTCCGTCCGGCACTTTTGTGTCCGGAGTCATATCTTGGAAGTGCTTTGGCGGATTTCATTGAAACTTGATATGAGTATATATATATGTATAAGAGGATGATGCACGCCAAATGGCATTGTACACCATCTGCTAATAACGGAGTTATGACCCTTTGTATATATTCTGTGTCAATGCAGCATGTGGGGGTATACGTCACGTCTGTGACAAAGCTCTAGTTTGGCGGGGGATATCACATCAACGAATTGTGTTGCTTGTTATTCTTAAATTTACCTTCTCGGCATAGTTTAGTTAGGGTGTCAGGTGGGCGCCTTAGGGTCAATTGCCCCATGTTTAATTTTGACTATTTTGTTAAAAGTGTTAAAAGTGTCATTTTGCCAAACTGTAAGCAAATTACTTTAAACTAAGCCCTGCTTTGGGGTTTATTGTTTTTCCATACAATTATGTATACAGTGAAAAATTAAAACACCCAATCTATGATGCTGTCAAACTAGATATTTGGTTTTCAGCATAGAATCATGTTAATGTTGAAGAAGTGAACAAAATTGTGTCATATAATAAAACTGGCCATACCATGGGTTCACATGGTTAACATAGACTTTTAGCAAAATAACTTCTAAAATTTGATTTTGTTTAATATATTTTGATAACATAATTATGTTGAGCTTTTTCCTTCAACTTATCGCTTTCATGGTGTAAAGAAAACATGCCTACTTACAAAGTAAGTGGGAGATCTGGGTTCAATTCCCAGTGAGAGTAGAAGTCCAAAGGAAAAATGCTTATTATTTTAAGCAAAAAAAGTTTAAATCATATTAAACACTTCAGAGGCTTTTCTTTGCTATTTCAGTTACATATACAGCAATTAATCTGAAAGTAGTTATGTCTATTGTAGGGGTTAGTTTCATGAATACATTTGGAGAATGAATTTAAAGATAATTATCTTATGACTCCAAAGATAATTATCTTATAGAAATTAGGCATATAACCTGCATATACAACTTAAATTACTCAGAAATAAAATACTTGTGATATTACAGGACATTGTTGCCATTATCGTAGCAGACCTTAAGGTTTGTAAATGCCTGTTTGCTGTATATTGGCAGACCTTATAATCTACACTTTAATTTCATGTTCTTATAAAGCATTAGTTTTTATTTTATTTACAGTTGTAGCATGTGCATGTATAAATGTTATCTCAGGCGACATTTATTGCGTAGAATAAGTATTGACATAAATAAAAATCCTCAAAATGTGTTCTTCAGTGACTTCAATTAATAGCATAGTCACAATAACTCCAGGCATTAATATAAGCATTCACACGTTGGCATGTCCCTCAAAAGCAGTTAATAATAAAAAAATTCAATTGCTATAATTAGATGCGAAGATAGTCATTTATCTTTACAATCCTTGGATAAAGACAAACAGTATGTGGTTTTCGAAGTGTATTTACAGGTCCATCAGCATCTTCGTAGAGTGCATTTATAGGGTGGACTTGTCCCTGTGACCATCAGGGGAAAAGACGAACAGTAAGGCAACAAGAATAAATATATACGGATAGACTGTATTGACACCTTCAAATGTGGCACTTGGCAAGCTCACGACACAGACGCACACAACATGCGGGGCTTGTCCAGCCGTTGCCATGGATGGAGATTCCACCAAATGTTCGGAGACAGTGTCTGCTGCAGCAGAAGGGGAGCTGGATCTAAGAGATTATTACCTCATAGTCAAGACAAGACAAATATTTATTCAGACTTGCACAGTGAACATGGTCTAAACACTAGAAATTTTACATACAATTGAAAGATAAACATAGTTATTAAATATACATAAGCAACATCGTTTACGGTTACAAAAAGGCTAGGTATAGTATTTATTAGAGATGGAGTATAACTATTTGAAGTTAAGCAACAACATTAGAAATAATATTTCTTAAAATCAAAGCTTCTTTTACAAATTTGGCTAATTTAATAAGTTCAAATTTATTCGTTGTTTTCATCAATTGGTGGAATTAATAAACCGAAGGCGTAATGATATAACATTTCTATATATAGTTTCTTCTCATATCAACATATAAAGGACATTTACTATCAACAAAGAGGAGGTGTCGATACATCCTGGTATGACTTCACTGCTACAATGTATGAATGGCTCATACACGCACTGTGCATGTAGGAATTACAAGAACCATACATGACACTGGTTATGAACGCATTGCATTTTCCCAATAATATCGAACTGTTAAATCAAATTTCTATTGCGTCTTTGTTGTGTTTTCATGTTATTTTAATAGATCGGTATTTATATGTTTCACATATGGTCTCACAATGGTTGACATCTGTTGTTGCACTGTCGTCCAATAACAGATAAAGTACTCGTATAGATCAAATCTTAACATCATATGTGTTTCGTTGCACAAAGTAATAACATAATAACAACAACAACAACAACATTTATTAGCTCGTAAGCATACAATTGCTTTTAAGCCAAATGCATTATACACAATACACAAGTGTAACGACATGGATGATCATTATAATGAAATAAGGTAATATTTATCAAATTATGTAATGGAAGAAGTTAACAAATATTTTACTGATTCATATCATAAGATATCTCGTGATAATGATAGTTGTAAATAAAATAATGAGATAAAGAGTACATTGTTCTATACAATTAGTTTTATTTTAATATTCATATTGATTATTACTCATCAAATTCTGGGAGAAAATAGTATACATAGGTACATTAATTTGTATCTAAATTGTTCCGTAAACAATTCGCATTATATATATATATTTTTTGAAAGATTAATGATTTCTTTTTTATTATGTGTTTTCATTACTATATAACGATATGAAGTATTGTTGAGAAGTGCACATAGTGATTATTATAATACTAGTATTACAAGTACCGTAAATTTTAAATCGATGAAAAAAATTGTTCTTTTATATTTATTTTAATTAATACGTATGGCAGCGGTTTTCGGTGCTGATAATATCAATACATAGAAACTATATTAAATACTCTATTAATTAAATATTAATGCAAAACTAATGGAGTTTTCCAAAGTTTCCAGTTGCCCATCATTTACCTTCAGTTTCGTTTACTGTATTTTTATAATCTTTTACCATGCACAGTACATACAAGTATTTCGCTGATGGCGTTCTATATAACAAATCAAAGCGCTGAAGGCACTGCCGTTGTTCGTTATTGCATAACCTTAGACGCAACTCAAAATTAAGTTATTGCTTTCTAAAGCGCAAGTTTAAAATAAACACAACCCATTCAAATTTATAGAGAATGTCTATACGCACATGTCGAGATGTGTGCGCAATGTTAAGCATCTATTGATGTTATAGAGATCCCTGAGACAAAATAACAGCATGTCCCTTTGTAGACTTTCTGAAAGCATGGAAATATAATTTCAGTTGTATTATAAGAACCAGTTAATATAAATTAAAATTATTTCCAATCACCATTTTATGAATATCATTGGAATATCGCATACCTATTACACTACGAATATAATTTCATGATGATTTTTTTTAACACTATATAAACATTGTAAAATATACAATAAGATAATCGATGAAAATAAATAAATAAATAAATCTGCGAGCAATACTTTTTACGCATGTATTAGGTAGTCATAAAGACAGCGCTGTTGACCCGCACTTTGGTGTCAGTGCCTTACTTGTTACCCTAGCAGTTCACTCGGTGTCAACCAGTCTCTGTCCTTAACATCTTTAAAGAACACTTATGCGCTTTTGATATTTTCTTTTTTCGGTGTAGCTGTTTTACCCAGCTTTCGTCTTAAATGACCTTTACATAACGCCATCAGACCCGAATGAATACACTCCATTCATTCATTTTGCTGATTTGAGCATAATCCCCCGGAACATTGGCACATCACCGCATCTTTGTAGTATAGGACGTAACACTAATCAGTGTAGGGAAATGTGGACTCCCTCTGCATGTTCATTTTGGCCCGGTTACAATTACGCAATACCGGTAAATTCCATCCACAAGACTTTCAGGGTCAGTGCTGGGTCAGTATATCCTTAGGGGAAGACGGAGTGCATCATTAATAAACGCCTTATGTTGATAACACATTATTGCTTTCTCGATATCAAATAACACGAATTGTAGGGAAAGAAATGAATGAAAGCCTATCGGTAAATGATGTTTGTTTTAAATTGTGAGACAAAACTACCGAAATAGTATAGTGTCAATGATATAAGGGAAATCGTTTAATTATCTAGCCACGGATGTGTGACATATATGGTTTATTCAAGAAACATTAGACATTACAGTCCATGAGTACACATATATATTGAATATATTTATACAATCAGAATGCATGCAAGTGGTCATCAATAAATATGCGGTCAGTCTGTCTGAAAAACTTTCCTGTAAGCCAGAATAGGCAGTTTGCTATAAATAACACAGTGTGACTTCACTTGTCGGAAAGTATCGTGGTCTGATGTTCCATTTACACGACGCAATGAGATTTGTAAAGACCCTCGTCATGCAAAAATGGGACTTGTGAATATGCTGCCAACGTAGCTCCAAACCAGCCTGAGCGTCCGCGCAGTCTTGTAAAGATAAGCATACTGATGCAATATGCTGCCAACGAAGCTCCAGTCTAGCATGTGCATCCGCGCAGTCTTGTCAAGATATGCATACTGAGGAGGATACTCAGGAGATACCACGAAACCTTGCACGTTTATTTTATAGCGGAAAGCGAAGCCCCTGAACAGACTTTGCAGGTGCGCAGACTGGGCTTGAGCTACGCTGGCCGCATATGCCATACGACCAATTTTTGCATGACGTGGATGTAACAGTGTGATTTTAATGCGTGGAACGTAAACTGCGTCTTAATGAAATGTTTCGATGACGAAGGAATAAATTTATAATACGCCACTTAAGTACATATGTGATGTGATCACACATAGTACAATTTGTACCTACGAACACTTTAATGTGGTTTAATGTATGTGCACTTCATGAAAAACATTTACTGCGGTGGATATGTGACTTATAAGTGAAAAAAAGACACAACAATATTTTAACCTTTGTTTTTAATTTATTTACTTAAAGTAAATTTTCAAATTCAGAACATACGCCGATTTTCTTTTTTAACGATATTTCTTGTTTTATAAACGGTTTTATCGAGTATAAAGTAGAAGTGGTTTGTAGTGATCAATTGTATTTTTTTTTGTCGTCGTCTATAGTATAGTTATTGTTGAACTCATGTTCAACGTTTTATTAATTGACAACTGTGAATAAGAACAAACTTTAAATAAGAACAAACTTTACACTGTATTATTGTGTTGTTATCACCCGTGCAATTGCTGAAGATTCGGATAATTACTGTGAAACACTTTATTTTCGTCAGCTCGAAATTTGGTCATTTAAAGAAATGACTATTTCGTCAGCACGTTAATTCGCCGATTAATGATTTTGATAAAAAATTGGTCATCGTCACCGTCGTCTTCGTCTTCGTCGTCGTCATCGTCGTGGTCGTCATCGTCATCGTCATAGTCGAAGTCATCGTCATCGTCGTCGTCGTACTCGTCATCATCATCATTACCATCATCATCATCATCATCATCATCATCATCGTAATCAACATCATCATCATCTTCATGACTTCGTCTTCATCATCGTCTTCATCATCGTCTTAATTATCATCATCATCTTTACCATCGTCTTCGTCATCGTCTTCGTCATCGTCTTCATCATCGTCTTCATCATCGTCTACATCATCACCATCATTATCCTTATCACCACCATGAGCAGCAGCAACAGAAGCAGAATAATCACCATCATCAAAAACAAACAGTCCAATAATTTGCGATTCGTATCTTTTACCAGCTCATTGTTATTGGCAATGGAAGCAATCTGATTGGTATTATCTTGTTATAGTACGCATATATCTGTTTGTACATTCAGTCAATAATGACATCTCACGACACCAGAAAGCCGATTTTGACAAAATGTTTTAGAAATAATAATTATAACAGTTTTTTTTTTTTTTAACAAAGTCGCTAATGGTTTCGTTGGTCCATACATTACGGCTTCCACAGCAATGAAGGACTTCAAACGATATCTTCTCAAAACCACGCACAGGAGTTATTTGATTTGAACAGAAACGGTTACGGCCTCGGCTGAACTTGGTTATATCCCAGTTTATACTTAATGAAATCATGTATCATCGTCTTGTTGTTAATCTATGGCTTGACCTTAAGTAAATGTTTGTCAAGACGAAAGTTGCTTTATGATCTCGACAAATAAAAAATATGTCCCACGCGACGAAAATTCTTTAAAAGAATGATTACCGAAAGCAATATGTTTTATGAAACAGGAATGTTTTTTTTTATGTGGTTTCAATATGCCTCAAATAGTTATGGTCTTTCAAAACACGTGGCCGTCATGAAACGTATATTTTTTTTCACAAATAAATCATAAGTTTTAGAAAAAAATGGCCAGAAATCGCTTATTTGGTTTCGAATTTGGTTTCACAGAAGTATTCGCTGTGTTGTTCTTTACAAAACGTGCTTAAAGAATCTGCATAATGATAACATGACATCACATGGAGAGGCCTTTTGCAGTAGAATGCTTGCTATGTATGTATTGACTGCCATGTCAGAAACCACTGATTTTGATTTGGACAAGGTGTCTCAGAGGACAAGGTGTCACAGAATTGTTTCGTTGTCTGTTTTTATACCCATGTTACCAAATGGTTCCTTTTGTTGAAATATATAGCTGCAAGGCATAATGATGTCCACTGCTTCATAAAAATACCTTTCATTGTGTTATTCGTTGTAACAGTCCTTAGTTTTCAGGGATTTGACAATACTTGAATCTTTTGACTTCTTCATGCTTTTATAAGTAAGTTTTTAAATTATAAAAAGCTTTGATTGAGAGGGTGTGCATTGCAAACACAA
>VMBQ01011044.1:0-24086 GCA_007657795.1 Dreissena rostriformis | reverse complement strand
AACCGTGTAAATAACAATAAATGCATTCCTTTTACCTGTTTTCGTCGCATTTGTTTCAAGCTTAGAAGGCAAGTAGGTCATGGACTTAATGTACAACCATTTGTTTATGGATGTGACGTCATGCGCACTTTTGCACATGCGCATACACAACCAAAACAAAACGTCCGATAATAGGTGCTGTTCGATAACAGGTACTTAGACCATAAAACTGAAAAAAAATCTACAACCTTACTATGGTAATGCAGTTGTTCGGACGCAGTGTAATTATAAACCTTCATTTATGAAAGTCTGGGTTGAAAGGAGGACCTGGTGTGAGGCACAGCCTATAAGCATAATAAGGTCTTTGTTGTGTAACAAATGAATAAGGCCTAAAAAAAAAATAGGTTTGTTTCTGGTTACATGCCCAAAAAAATGTGGGTAGGTAGGTAGGCTTTTTTTTTTTTCTTTCCACAACACTTTATTGAATATTTAAATTGATGAGAATGTCATTATTTTCATGTATCAGCAGTGTGAAATGCATGACGACATAGTACTTACTTTCAGTTATAGTTCTTAACAAGAAGATGTTTGATCCAGATTGTCTTTATCTGTAAATTACTGTACAAATTAATAATCTTACCGCCGCGGACTCAAACGTTTTTTCTGTCACAAAATCCGCATCCGAATTTTATGTCTGAAATGTATGCAACTTTTCGGAGTTGCGTAAATTTCGGACTAAAAATTCGGATGCGGATTTTGTAACAGAAAAAACTTTGGAGTCGGCGGTTTAAAACAGGGTCGGTCGGGTAACTGGAAACAAGACTTCTTTTTTTAGGCCTAATCCATATTTCAGAGCGTTCGCAGTCAATCATAATTGATGTAAAATTCGACATATTTGTGAAAGTGTCAACAATTTGTGTTACACTACGCGACCCGTGGTTTTTGCCTTATTCGCGGAGTCAAAACGGGCAGTTTGCTTTTTGAGTGGAAAATCACCGCGATTTCACGTGATTCGTCACTCCACCGTCGCACAAAAGCAAGATTATCTTCGCGCTGATTCCCCCCAATTTTGTGGTGATTCGCCGTGATCGCAGTGGATATCGGTGACATCGGCGATTCGCGAATTCATGCATATAAACCGAATCGTACCGATAACTGTATACAGANTCATTAACACAACCATATGACTACGCCATTTTTTAGAAGTGTAAAGAGTACAGTGCATATTGGGACACAGCTTTCATTGGACAAGCGAATTTAAATTTAGATTGAATGCAAAACGATCTTACAAAAAAAAGTTTTATTGCGTCATACGCAGTCATGTAAAAAACGAGTTTCCCGGGGGACTTTCTGATAACGGTTAAAAATGAAATTGAATATTTGTTAACAATTACACTGGGTCAGCATGTAATTTGAATTTATTTTTCTTACACGTTCTGCTCTGATATGTAACATGAAATAACACTTACTCGCGAGTTTTTCACATCTTTATTGACATTACACAAAAATCAACACCAATTAGCTGTAGAAGGTCACTTAACCTCTAAGCATAACAAATCAGAACAGAACAATACTTATTTATCCCAGGTATACATAGATACAACATGGGATACATAAATTATAAAAGTTAATAAAATACATATCATGTTTCCGGTACATTTTGGTGCAGGGGGGGAAATCCACGATACTCGCAAACACTAAACTGTTAGAAGTAAAACAGAATACCTTGACTTATATATGTTTTTTTGTTGTGAGAGACCATTTGAGTAAACGCCGAAAAATATATGCAAACTGTTTTATTTTTTTTGACAATGCCCTTTGATCCATTCTCGTACTTAATTGGTAGTTAATTGGCAGCGCCATCCTGTTGTTCCTCTGATTGTTACATCTTTTCACAGTTTGTACACGAACAAAGAGTACCAATTAGAGAATTGAACAAACGCTATCACACGCTGGAAAGTACACAAGTTTTTCCAGCAAAACAAACACAATGTTAGGGGTTAACGTAAGAAATTGACACTCACTTGCCCGGTTTACAATTTACTTTGAACATCTACTTGCCCTCATTAAAAACTGGTTGCCCTATTTAGAAGTGAATTTTTTATTGATCTTAAAGCATTGATTCACATGCATTATAATACTTGATTTAATTTCAGCTATATTCAATATATCAAAATAAAATAATAATTGTTTTTATCCCCACACTTTTTGAAAAAAAGGTGGGGATATTGTGGTTATCTCCGCTGTCCGTCCGTCCGTCCGTCTGTCTGTCCGTCCGTCTGTCCGTCCGTCCTGGCCAATATCTCCTCCTACACTATAAGCACTAGAACCTTGAAACTTACACACGTGGTAGCTATGAGCATATGTGCGACCCTGCACTATTTGGAATTTTGATTTGACCCCTGGGTCAAAAGTTATGGGGGTTGGGGTGGGGCCGGGTCAGAAATTATCACTCATTTTTTTAGGTTATTTTACATTTACTTTTTTATTTCTACACCGATTCACTTCAAATTGATACTGGACCTTTCTTATGACAAAACGGTCAATCTCAACCATGCATGGCCCCATTCCCAACCCTGGGGCGCCCCGCCCACATAGGCCACACCCACCAAAAATTGCCATTTACTATAATTTCTTCATTTCTACACGGATTCACTTCAAATTGATACTGAACTTCTTTTATGACAATACGGTCAATCTCAACTATGCATGGCCCCATTACCAACCCTGGGGCGCCCCGCCCACATAGACCACACCCACCCAAAATTGCCTTTTACTATAATTTCTTCATTTCTACACCGATTCACTTCAAATTGATACTGAACTTCTCTTATGACAATACGGTCAATCTCAACTATGCATGGCCCCATNTGAGTAAACTATAAGCCTACTACCTTGCAATTTCAAGCCACGGTGTTGAGTAAACTATAAGCCTACTACCTTGCAATTTCAAGCCACGGTATTGAGTAAACTATAAGCCTACTACCTTGCAATTTCAAGCCACGGTGTTGAGTAAACTATAAGCCTACTACCTTGCAATTTCAAGCCACGGTATTGAGTAAACTATAAGCCTACTACCTTGCAATTTCAAGCCACGGTGTTGAGTAAACTATAAGCCTACTACCTTGCAATTTCAAGCCACGGTATTGAGTAAACTATAAGCCTACTACCTTGCAATTTCAAGCCACGGTGTTGAGTAAACTATAAGCCTACTACCTTGCAATTTCAAGCCACGGTATTGAGTAAACTATAAGCCTACTACCTTGCAATTTCAAGCCACGGTGTTGAGTAAACTATAAGCCTACTACCTTGCAATTTCAAGCCACGGTATTGAGTAAACTATAAGCCTACTACCTTGCAATTTCAAGCCACGGTGTTGAGTAAACTATAAGCCTACTACCTTGCAATTTCAAGCCACGGTATTGAGTAAACTATAAGCCTACTACCTTGCAATTTCAAGCCACGGTGTTGAGTAAACTATAAGCCTACTACCTTGCAATTTCAAGCCACGGTATTGAGTAAACTATAAGCCTACTACCTTGCAATTTCAAGCCACGGTGTTGAGTAAACTATAAGCCTACTACCTTGCAATTTCAAGCCACGGTATTGAGTAAACTATAAGCCTACTACCTTGCAATTTCAAGCCACGGTGTTGAGTAAACTATAAGCCTACTACCTTGCAATTTCAAGCCACGGTATTGAGTAAACTATAAGCCTACTACCTTGCAATTTCAAGCCACGGTGTTGAGTAAACTATAAGCCTACTACCTTGCAATTTCAAGCCACGGTATTGAGTAAACTATAAGCCTACTACCTTGCAATTTCAAGCCACGGTGTTGAGTAAACTATAAGCCTACTACCTTGCAATTTCAAGCCACGGTATTGAGTAAACTATAAGCCTACTACCTTGCAATTTCAAGCCACGGTACTGAGTAAACTATAAGCCTACTACCTTGCAATTTCAAGCCACGGTACTGAGTAAACTATAAGCCTACT
The DNA here is from genome assembly GCA_007657795.1 of Dreissena rostriformis. NCBI lineage: Eukaryota > Metazoa > Mollusca > Bivalvia > Myida > Dreissenidae > Dreissena > Dreissena rostriformis. The sequence continues at coordinate 20,111 of VMBQ01011044.1, read as the reverse complement.
ACCTTGCAATTTCAAGCCACGGTACTGAGTAAACTATAAGCCTACTACCTTGCAATTTCAAGCCACGGTACTGAGTAAACTATAAGCCTACTTCCTTGCAATGTCAAGCCACAGTACTGAGTAAACTATAAGCCTACTACCTTGCAATGTCAAAGCTACGGTATTGAGTAAACTATAAGCCTACTACCTTTCAATGTCAAAGCTACGGTATTGAGTAAACTATAAGCCGTATACCTTGCAATGTCAATCCACGGTATTGAGTAAACTATAAGTCTACTACCTTGCAATGTCAAAGCCCAGTATAGAATTGACTATTAGCCTACTACCTTGCAATGTCAAAGCCCAGTATAGAGTTGACTATAAGCCTACTACCTTGCAATGTCAAAGCCCAGTATAGAGTTGGTGTGTCCAGTCCAACTGGAAGTCATTGCCCCGCTCCTCGCATCCCACAGACGCACCACGCCATCTAGGCTGCTGGTGTAGACCAGGGGAGACAATCTGTCCCATTGTAAACTCACGATGCCAGCCTGAGAAAGGGGAATCAAAGCGCAGATAGCATAGAAAAAAAACAACAAACGTTGATGAGATAAGGAGCAACTATTGTCTGAAAGAAAGGACAATTCTTGCGACTGAAAGACTAAAACATTTGCAGCATTTTACTTCATTCCTCCTACTTATCCAGAATAGGCTGAAAAAATAATGGAGCGTATTATTTTTTACAAGAATTTGTGCTTTTTAGCAGGCAGTCATAAAGAGGTCACATGATTTAACTTTTGATTAATTTCTGTCTCCTTTCGAACACATATTTATCTTTAAAAATATGATCTCCCCTTTTGGAGGAAACAAACATGTTTCCCTTCCCCCCAAACCAGCTTCAAGCGCAACAAGATATAAGACCCTAAGCCCATTCCCCCAGTGGCGAAAAAAGCCTTGCAAATAAACGTTATTCAATAGCATTAACCACATAATTGACATAAAACACAAATGAAGATGATTTGTACAAGAGTTGTAATAGATATAAATTGATACATCAACTGAATAAAGCAACGTGAGATTCCTCAACGGAGCTACAAGATATCACCGTGGCGTAATGGATATGGTGTCCACTGGGAGCGTTCCTTCGATCTTCCCCAAAGACACCAAGTACTGGTTCTAGTCCCAGGAAATGGACTCGAGAATGTTTCAATAAGCCTATGGCTTTCAATGCAATCAAGCTAAATTAATCGGTTTAAACTACAAGATATTCAACACTTACCTCGTGTAGACATTTATGTCTGCATATCTGAGTGTTTGTGTCCCATATACTCAGTACACCCGACACAGTCCCAGTAGCTTCATAGCTGTGTCTGAAATCAAATACAATACAAAGTTGATTAATTTTTATTCACCATTCGATGCAAGGTTATACTACTGTGTAAATATTTAAACAAATTATTATAAGTATGAAATGTGCTAATGTGTTATATAACCATCTTGGACCTTAGTCCAATGTAATCTGAACCAGTAGCCAAAATGCATGTGTTATTATCTATGAAATGTTCTCATGTGATCTATAACTATCTTGGACCAAAGATCTCTGAACCAGTATCCAAAATGCATGTGTATTTTTTTTAATATGAACTTCAAAAAGTGGAATCTGCTCGATTATAAAATATTTTAAGAAAGTCTACTAGGCAATTAGGGATTTAAGAGGCCACTTGCCATATTGGTTTGTCATAAAACTTGCATAGTCTCTGTGCGATCAAATTCAGAACATTATGCAAGCTGCTGATTCTGTTTAAGTCGATAATTATATGTTATAATTGGGCGGAAATTTATATAATCTGGTTTATTCAGTAGGTATGCGCATCTAAATGACAAGTAATCCATACAGGTCCTTGGAAATTGTGCAGAAAAGTTTTTAACAGGAAGTTCCAGGGAGTTATCTCTCTTTGAGCCACTGATTTGAAATTCCTTGATTTAGTTGATTTGGGAATGGGTCACTGTAGTAAACCCAGTCTGATATAAGAAATGTCATTATTTTGGGGAACTGGGAATGGGTCCTAATAAAGGAATCCAGGAAGGTGTCCCTTTAGTAAACCCTGTCTGCTGTCGTGAAATTTTGTGATTTTACTTGATAATTGGAAATGTGTCCTTTTAACAAAATGCTGTTAGATAATTGGAAATGTGTCCTTTTAACTAAATCCTATTAGATATCATGATTTGGGGGAATAGGGAATGGGCCAATTTACATGATCTGATCTGTAGGGAAATTTCATGATATATTCAAATGGGTTCTTTTACAATACCCCATCTGAAGAAAGAAATGTTCATGAGTAGGGGAATTTCTATCCATATATACATACATAGGGCAAAGAGCAACTGCTTCGACTGAGTCTTCCGCGTCAAATCCTCCACGGGAACAGGCAAACGTAGAGAGCACCTGCAACACAAAGTCATCAAGTAAACACTATTTCTCAAATACCACTTCATTCACTTCTGATATATCAACAATGTACTCCCAGTCTCTCTCCTATACGAATCTCAAATAAAATACAATGTATTTTCTTACTTATTGCAAACAAGAGATGTGTTTGTCAGAAACACACTGCCCCCTACTGCGCCGCTTTGAAATAAAATCTCTATTTATCATTTGGCAGGTATAGAAATTATCTCCCTTTAAAGCTTATTACTTCCCTTGGATTTTGTTTTTTGACCTTGAAGGATGACCTTGACCTTTCACCACTCAGAATGTGCAGCTCTATGAGAAACACATGCATGCCAAATATCAAGTTGCTATCTTTAATATTGCAAAAGTTATGACCAATGTTAAAGTTTTCGGACGGACGGACAGACAGACGGACAGACTGAAGGACAGTTCAACTCCTATATGCCACCCTACCGGGGGCATAATAAACAAAACAAGTCTTATATACTTTTAAATACATTTTCTGAATATGGTAAAGCATCTGGACATTCTACTGCCTGCATCAAACACACAGCAAAATGATATAATAATTCAACAAATACATATTAACAAAATTATTGTTATCTACATGAAAAACTTTTAAATCATACACATATACAATATCCGCATATTTTGTTTTTCATCTCCAAGTTAACCGATACCTAAATTATTAATTAAGTTTGAAAATGTATTCAGACTGCAAAAGTAATTAAAATACAAAAAAGAAAACAAACACAAACTGTAACTATGTCTTTACAGTTTGACTGTCCTAAGCTGAATGAAGGACAACCGCCAAACACACTTGATTTCCTCGTGCACACTTTCAGTGCGCCCAAGCATTCATTGCAAGCAATGCATTATGGGAAAATCTTTTTTTTTTCAAATTTGTAAACTAAAACGATGAAAATGTTATGTCCTCACGATTAAACAGTGGACCTTGGACTATGCACACAACTTTTGCTTATCACTATATTTTATTTAGATTGATACCAGTAAGTACCAGCTTTATATTGATGCTGAAGAGAAATCAACTGTGTTTTGTTTTGGTTTGTCACAGTTAAATCAGTAAACATGTTCCATCAGCCCAGGTTAAATTACTAAATTACCACAGCCACAATCCAGTTCAACGGCTGCATCTGTGTTAGCTAAATGGGTGAAATGTTAACTGGAAGTGTGTTGCATGTAGTCTTATTTTAGGGGGCTAATAAAGTTATGCGCTTGTATTTTCTCCTTTTCTCCCATGTACTTAAATAAAACTGACTATTCATCTTATAATAATAGTTGACAATTAGATACTGGACCATGATTTACTAGCTTTGAAAATTAAACATGTTGAAATAGATTTTTGAATATTGTCAACATCGAAAAACAAATGAATAGGAAGCTTTTTGTGTTGCTTAGTCCTCGTTTTTGTTGTAACAGTTGCTGTTTTTGTTAAAGCATTAGAATCAGATTTGAAAACCATGAAATAAAGGTTGAAAAAATACAGTGTAAAATCTCAAAGGGAAACAATAATATATAAATAATGAAATTAAAGCGTGAACACTACTACTGTGTTTACATCTTGAATGCCTAATTGCTATACATATACTTTATGTACATGATACTTTCACTGTTAAATAACTAAATCGTTTCTGCTATTAAAGTTTGCCTCTGGCTATGAAATGTTGAATATTTTGTAGCCACATTGGCTATGACGAAGTTACTTTTAGACTGATCTTATACATTTAATTAACTAACATATCATAATTCATCCAAAATATCACCATTCAGCCAAATATGGTTATTAAGCCAAAATGACTGTTGTCAGAAACGTGAAATTAGTCTTTTCTCAACATAACCTGTATTTGTGACATTAGTTGTAATGTTTGGAAAATCAGACTTCAAGGTCATGTTTTAGTGAATGGTTCAAAAATATACATAGTTGTCCTTGCAACGAAAAAACGAAGACTAAGTGTAGTCTTTGACACACCATTCCGTTGAAAATAAAATATGTATACAACCCATGCGAAAGACGTCAGACCTCGGACATATTCGATAAAATTTGCTGAGATTCTATATACTTTTTCTGAAACTGTCAGACCTCGTGTCTGACAAAAAAAACAACAATAGGTAAAACTTTGGTTAAAAATGTACATGAAACTAGGAATATGTTAACAAAAAATCTGGACTGTTTTATGTTTATTTTACTTCGATAGATTATTTAATTTTAAAATAAAACGTCGTTCTATACCTCGATTTTACCCGCTACAAAATTTATAAGCGGGATCACAAAATAACTGCTCCCGCTAAGAAAATTTGTAGAGAGTAAAGTCGAGATATAAAGCGAATATTAATACGAAATCAACGCTTATCACTTTGTTACTGATAGCCATAAAGTAAGCAGCATTTGAAAATTAAACAAAAGTAATAAAGGGTATAAAGCGGCGAAAAATACCTGTCTGGGCATGGACGTCGCCCTCTTGATCCTCATGTGATTACCCCCTCTGAGATTACTAGAGTTTTTTAATTGCTGTTTAAAAGGTAAGGGTTACTCGTAATGTATAGAAAAAAAATCACAAAGCTTTCTTCACTTTGAACTGAACGTTTTACAATATGAATTCATTGAACTGGTTTAAATAAAGTTGTTATTGTATTGTATTTATAATTTTTAAACATTGTGAACATCATAATACTAAAAATAAACTCTATAAAAGGTATTTTCTATTGTTTGGTTGATGAAGAACGAGGGCTGGTAAAACCTGGTGAGGTCCGGTCAATTTAACCCTTTGAGCGCTGGAACCGGATTTTGAAGGCCTTTGCAAACAGTTTGGATCCAGATGAGACGCCACAGAACGTGGCGTCTCATCAGGATCCAAACTGTTTGCTATTCTGATAGTATTCTTTGAAAAAAAATCGAAGAAAATGCTAATTTTAGAAATTTAGCAGACAACATTTTAGCAGACGACAAATTTCCCAGCATGCAAAGGGTTAAAAGTTTTCGGACCTCATGTCCAGTAAGATTGTTTTGTCTTTCGCATGGGTTGATACATATAAAAAATCACTAAAAACATCAATACAGGTTAAGTCATGGAACCACTCAGACACGTTTTCTTCTCCAGAAACATGGAGATCACATGGTAACCATGGTTACTAACCTTCCCAGTGGCACTGCTGATGATTTTTGAAGTGACGTCTGATGATCCCGTCATAATCACGTTGTTTACGTGGTGACTGTCCACACACAGGACAGTGGACTTGTGTGCAATCATACCTGCAGAGGACAAATAAATAAATAATATACACATACATAGCATTTATATAGCACAAAAATTATAAACATATTATATCGCGCTTCACAATTGCATATTTAGCATTTACACGAAACATTGCAAACAATATACATTTCTGTTCATTGGCTTTAAAGCCAATCAGAATTTACTATTTAATAAATAAAAATGCAGACTACATATAAAACGGACTGGTAGGCTCATTCTTTGTACAATTGTCCATACAAATATGTGTTCAGCTTTGATCTAAAAGTACCTGACTGACTATTCTAGACAAGGTGATGGTTCTTATTTATTGGAAATATTTATCATTTTTGTATTCAGGGCTTCCAATAACCTTTGAAAATTTGACTTTTTAACTTATCTTACCTCATACAAAATACTGGTTTTTCATTGGCTTAGACTGGTCACATGCTGACCATGTTTTTGTCTATAAAAGGTCTGTAGTTTTTCATATCCAGTCAGTTATGTTAAATGACGTCATGGAAGTCAACAAGACGACATCTTTTAATATAGCCAAGCTTACTTGTATACTGTTATCACGTTGATACTGAGCAAAGAGTCGTACGCAGATACATTTTTTACACAGCTTTTTAATGAGCTGGCTTAGTGTGATACAGCTAGGTTAATTTATATTGGGCTCAAGTTAAAAGCTCGACTTTATGAAACAAAGAATTAGAGCAAGCCAGGTTTAAAATTCATCAATGCAGTGATTGCAGGTTCGTTTAATTTAGATCAGATCACTTTACAAGTGTGAAATTAGTTTGTTTTAAGAGTTTGTTTTTTTAACAGGTGTTTATATGGCAATTTATTATATTTATATAAAACAATGAATTATATTTTTATTACTTTACTATGTTTCAAGGGATTTAATTAATGTTCTGGAAAAGGTAAGGTAATAATTCTACAGCTAGATACCGCAGAGCTTTTCTTCCCATCTTTGTGAGGCAGCCTTTTTGTGAAAAAATTAACCGCAAACTGCTCAAAATTGAGAAAAAATTAGTATGAACTGTTCATATTAGTGAAAAAATGAGTCACAACCTTTATAAATAGCGAAAATTTGAGTCGCAAACTTATCAAATTAGTGAAAAACAGCCATTCTCTAAGAAGGAAAAAAAGCTCTGGCCCGTATTCACAAACGTTTTAAGTCTAAATTAGAGACTCAGACTTATATTTCCCAAATTTAAAAATCATTTTCTAGAGATATGAAATCATGTTAAATGAAGGAAAAGTGATCTAAGTGTAGTTCTCTTTATATTAAATGCGATTGTTGTATGAAACGAATTATGGATAAAACAATATTTCGATTCTTTCTTAAGTCTGAGTCTATAATTAAGACTTACAAAGTTCGTGAATTAGAGCCTGTACAGTTACCTGTAGGTGTTTTTTTCAACTTTTTGAGAAGATAGCCCATGGCTTTGGAATTGGGAATTTTATCAGCATTTTCAAGAAATTGGGAAAATAAATCCAGTAGCCTTCTTTGGTAGCACTTTAGTACAACCATATATATTGATATAACTCTGTATAATTCAAATTAAAAGATCAAAATCATATAAATCATTATTATGTACTTTGTTACATGTAATTGAAATAAAATTGTGATAAAAAAATCATCAGACACTTCTTAAAAAAAAAATAAACAAAAAATAAATTGGGATTTTTTTTCCAAATTTTGGGAAAAAAGTATACCTTTTGCCTTTGGGAACATAGCCGTTATTCGGCTATAAAATCGGGCCAAAAAAAACCCTGACCTGTGATGCTGTGCTGGACTGTAGCAGACTTAAGATCCCAAATCTTAATTGAGCCATCATCATAGCCAACACACATTCTCTTGCCTGTAAGGATAAAGATAGGCTTGTAACTATATTTGAGCCGTGTTCTGGGAAAACTGGGCTTAATACATGTGCGTTCAGTATCATCCCAGATGAGCCTGTGCAGTCCGCACAGGCTAATCTGAGACGACACTTTACGCACATGTATTAACCCCAGTTTTCCCAGAAGGCAACTCATATTGTTACAAAATGGACGGGTCTAAAAGGCCATCATGAACTATTGTCCCATATTATGCATTTTGGGCTGCCTTCAACTAGGCCATTATGCAAAATAAGTATTGAATGCGCAAACATGCAACTTAAACTTTCAAGATGGTTGCTCCGAAATTGCCTGAGCAGCTGTCAAATCGTGATGAACAATGTAACTTTAAATATCACAGTCTATCTGTTATTAAAAATTAAAATCTATTCTTCGTCCATCAATCATTTTATGTTCCAATATTTCTTTAGAGATCCTGATATTTTATCTGCAAGTTTTAATCCTTTAAGCTGATGTGTATACATACACTCTTGCTTGAATAGGAACTTCTAGTTTGATATTGTTTCATTAGAAGAAAGCTACTTAATTACAGTGCTATAATTTACATAATTGCATGTCATAGATGTTATTGATATTATAAATCCAAGGGTCATTTTTGTGAGATACCCAAATCAGTTATCCTTAACAAATCCAGAAACTTGGGCCGATTTAACTTTTTTTTATCACATGTGGCTGGGGGTCGATAGTATCAATATGAAAAATAAAAACTGATTTTCCTGATCACTTTAACTAATAAAAATGTATAGTTTAAACCAATTACGCTATACATTGTATTGAATGAAAGGCCTATAGTAATTAGGCTAAATGAGACCGCCTTTCCTGCATTCAACCAATACTTCGTGGGCGCCACACAAGACTATCGTAACTCACTATATATTATATAGTGAGTAACGATAGTCTTGCGTGGAGCCCACGACTTGGTGTCTTACAAGATCTTGAGAAGGCTGCACAGAATGGGGATCGAACCTAGGATATTTCATCACTTAACAGACACCATATCCAGTACACCACTGCAACCTTTCAATCAATTAGTTTAAACCTATTTATTAAGCTCCATTTCATTGAAAGCCAATTGCTTATTAAAACATCCTCAAGTCTGTTTCCTGGGTAGAACCAGTACTTGGTGTCTTTGAAAATGACCATAATAACCCTTCCATAGTGGGGATCAATCTCTTGTCTTAATTCAACCAGTACCATTTGCACTATGACACCATGACCTTTCTTTTTTTTACCTCACCATCTGACAATATGGCCCTTTGACCTCACCCTTTGACAATATGACCCTTTGACTTCACCATCTGACAATATGACCCCACAGGAGGCGGGACAGCCGTGATTCTGCAGGGTCTTGCAGTCTCCGCTGGGTATTTTCCACATTCACACGTCTCCATCCACCATGCCCAGAAACAGGACATGTGACCCAGAGTGCCAGCGCATCCACTGGAAGACAAATAACATGGGCTTGAAAAGGTTTCAACTAAATGGCACTGTGAGACTTGAATTCTACGTTTGGAAACAATCAGAGAAAATTAGAATGATAGAATTTATAACAAGAGTTGTCAGAGAACAGCAAACTTTTTATTCTTGTCAAGAGTTTCGGGCTTCTTTTTTTTCTGAACCAATCCGTTTGCATGGAAAACAAGTTATTGTTGCTATCAACTTATCTTTTATTTTTCTAATTTGCAAATATCCCATGAGACACATGATTTTGAGTGGAAACCATTTTGCTCTATTTACTAACAGCGACCTTGACCCAATGTGCTCCATTTGCAAAAATACAATGTACATATACTTCAATTTGTCTTTGAGATATTAAGATTATGCCTTAGTTTTTCTATATTTAAAAAAGTGACCTTCACCTTGGTCACACCTTTCCCATATGAAATCCTTATTCATAAGGAATCATCGAAATTCATTATAATAACTTAATTTTTAATCGAGAAATTAAGTAGAATCTACTTGCTTTACTTTAATAAAAGTGACCTTCCAATCCCATGCTTAATCCCAAGGGGTGAGGGGTTTGACAAAAGTTATTCACATATGAAGTTCTATGAAAATATCTGGTCTGATGAGCTGTAAGCTGTCTTATTAGCTCATACGCAAAATTTCAAAGTTTGAAGGCCCTTAGTTATGACAAAATTCAAACTCGAATTACTTAACTTGGCCTCTGGGGTATTTGAATATTGTTAATATTTTTTAAAAGTTTGAATGAAATCCCACTTAAGAAAAACTAGCCTACGAAACAACTTGTACATGCCTACATGTATATGGAGTATATGTAAATGTCTAAGTTTAAAATGACCAATTATCTTGACAAATTAATACTAGCTTGGTAAAACTCAGCCTTTGGGGTCATTTCGATATGGAAAATATTTGAATAAAGTTTGAATGAAATGCCTCAATCAATTCCTAAGAAACAAGCTTGACAAAAATTTAAACATATATAGTACACATGAAAATAACAAAGGGTAAAATGGCCCCTAATTTTGAAAAAATTCAAATAAGAGTTTCCAAATTTGGCATTTGCGTGATTTCAATTTGGGGAATAAATATTTGAATTAAATCCGTCTAGCCATTCCTGAAAAACTGACTTACCAAGCATGTTGAGCCTTGCTCGGATGCCTATACGACGCTGGGGAGAATAGAATAGCTAGCCTTATTTCAATAAGCCAAGCACAAAATAGACATAAAAAATTGAGAAACTTTGCCGTAGTTAAGGCCTGTGAGCATACCTCGGCGTCCGAGGACTCAAACGTGAAGACCTCCTGGTGGGTGTCGACCTTCCACACCTTCACGAGTCCCGACAGGTCTGCGGTGGCAACTTACACGCCATCATGACTGAAACCTGCGCACGTGACAGAGTCCTTGTGTCCTGATTAAGAAATGTTATTACATTAGGCATTCCAGTGTTTTTTTTTAATTCAAATTCGGGGACAGTATTCCGCCCCATTTCAAATGGAAAAAGGTATATCTTTTTCCCAAATGGGACCTAAAAATTCTCATGTGAAGGTTTCCCCCATTTTTTTTTTGTAATATTTCTTTTTAAGATCTCAACATTTAGTTCTCATCCAGCCCAATATGTCAAACCTTATAATATATGTAAATATAATTTTGAAAACACTTTTATTCTCGATTTAAAAGCATTTGTTAGAAAAATATCAACAATACAGTTTCCAAATTTTAGTCAAAACGCCACGATTTTATTTTCATTAAAAAAATGGTGAAAAAAAAACACTGTAACATTAGGCCTTCTGTTAATAAATTCGACCAATAACTGATTACAACAAAAACATTTAAACTTATTAAGTTAGCCAAATTGGTAAAAGAAGCTATGATTTCAAGAAATAATATTTCTGATGTTGTTTCTTAACTTCAAAAAGTAATCCTCCATATATAACAAGTATTTTACCTAGTTTTTTCGTAAGCGTATACGATGCTGCTTATGTTTATTTTTTTACCTTGTTTATCTCTGTGACATAAATGTATGTGAAATATCTATTGTTTAGATGATGTACGCTGAGCAAGTCTGAATATATATATTTGTATTTTTTTGTTGTTGTTGATAATTATAAGAGAGACAATAAAAGAAAAGCTACAGATAATTTGTTATTAGATTTTTTGCAGCATTCAATAGTATTTCATTAAAGTGTAATACAAACGTGGTCAGTAGACCTGCTCTCACTTCTCCAGAGAAATAAATGCAAATACCACTAATTATGCAAGTAACCAACAACTGCCCTACTTGAATCTGAGGGGNGGGGGGGGGGGCGATTGGTTGTAGAAAAAATGTAATGACCATTCCAAGCAATAAGCCGGTCAAGAATCTAACCCTTAAACCTTGGATTTGAAGTACAGCACTATACCAAAAGAACAGGGTATTTCTGTTTTGTAACAGGGGTAGATTTATGGGTGTAAATATACATTCAAGTCAAAGTGGAAAAAAAGGTGGTCACATTACATTGAAAACAAATTTATACTTAACAATAATGTGAAACCAAGTATTATTGTTATTAATTGAAATCCTAATGTAGAATTACTGGCATACTGACTGTTACAATTGAGACTTCTGAAACATTAAAAAAATTGTACCAAATGATTGCTTTTAATGTTGTTTCTAGGAATCAAATATCTTTCCTTAAATAAATGTTGCATTTAACATATGAAAAGAAATTCTTTCATGCAGGCCTACATGGAAGCTCCAAATATAATAAGATGACGGCCTATGATGTGTATTGGGCCACACATTTATAACTCAATTTACAAGTTTAAAATTACTATGTCTTCTGAAAGTATAAATGCGTAACTGGTATATCAAACATGTTTTCCTGTAATACAAAATGATAAAACTATAGCTTTCTCTGTTTCTTTCTTCTTCTTTAGAAGGGGCTTTAAAAAGGCCCCTCCCCAAGGATAGAGGCCCCTTCCCAAAAAGAATTTCTCTGAAATTATGCAATTTTACACAAAAAAAATCAACCAAACCTTAGATTTTGTCTTTCCCTTTTCTAAGTTTTATCTCTATTTTCCCATAAAATTGAAGGCTAGGCCTTAATCCCAAATTAAGAAAACATGACTTGGGCTTGAAAACACCGGTATTTCGTTTAACATAACAATATATATTACAAACAAACAAAGACATACCAGTGCATTCAAACAGCACCTCTCCGAATGCATTTTCCACACATAAGCTTTATCGTCCTGACCTCCAGTTACTGCTAGCTGACATGACGTGGGTGCAATACTCACACAGAACACGGCATCTAAATCAAGAAGACATTACACAATGAAATGAACTTAGAAAGTTTGATGAAAATTGTTATAACTTCACAGATGGCAACAACAATAGGTTTGATACTCACACAAAACACTGCATCTTAATTAACCCTTTCAGTGCTGGAACCGAATTTTGAAGGCCTTTGCAAACAGTTTGGATCCAGATGAGACGACACAGAACGTGGCGTCTCATCTGGATCCAAACTGTTTGCTATTCTGATAGTGGTCTTTGAAAAAAAGTGAAGAAAATGATGATTTTAGAAATTCAGCAGACGACATTTTAGCAGATGAGAAATTTCCCAGCATGCAAAGGGTTAAGAAGATATTACAAAATGAAATGAAATGGATAGCACTATGACATTTATTTAAACTTCACATTGGGTCAATGAGTCAAAACTATTAATTGGTAATGAACTGGGAAAGATTGGCTGCAAGAAATATCATGGACTAAATAGTACAATAACACTGGTTAAAACTTCAAAGAGAAAAAAACAATCAGTCAAAACTATAATTGGTTATGAACTGGAAAAGATGGGCAGTAAGAAATATAATAAACTAAATAGTACAATAACAATGGTTAAAACTTCACAGAAGGGAAAAAACATAGTTAAAACTATTAATTGGTTATGAACTGGGAAAGATGGGCAGTAAGATCTCACAGGAAAGGCAGACATAGTGAGTGATTCTTAACCCTTTGCATGCTGGGATATTTGTAGTCTGCTAAAATGTTGTCTGCTGAATTTCTAAAATTAGCATTTTCTTCATTTTTTTTTCAAAGAATACTATCAGAATAGCAAACAGTTTGGATCCTGATGAGACGCAACGTTTTGTGGCGTCTCATCAGGATCCAATTTGTTTGCAAAGACCTTTAAAATCCGGTTCCAGCGCTCAAAGGGTTAATTAAGATTCGGTGTTTTGTGTGAGTATCAAACCTATTGTTGTTGCCATCTGTGACGTTATAACAATTTTCATCAAAGGGTTAATAAAATTGTTATGACAATTGTTAAAATTTCATACAGGGCAAACAAAAACAGTTAACACTATAATGGGATATGAAGTGGAAAGATGGGCAACAAGATCTCACAGGAAAAGCAGACTTAATGAGTGTTAGTAGATTGAATTGTTAGGTTTCTTTATAATGATGTCTTCTTTTCTATTTGTACAATATTTATTGGTTGCATAACAGCATTATGCACTTGTGGAAAAAGAAATATTATAAATAAAATAAACATTATTGAAACGTTCAGGCAAAAAGGTATCTTTTAGTTTGAAAGAAGTTTATAAAATGTAAAGCATTTAATTTATAAATTTTCCAAAATGAAAATTGGAGCAAGTATTGCATAATAAGGACTTTTTTAATTTGAACAACCAAATACAACCACCAGAAAAGCAAATTGGTATAATTATTTACTCCTTAAAAAAAACATTTTCACCAATAATACTAAGGGCTTTTTTGGCCTTTTTTCAATGAAATAAAGGGAGGAGGGCACACACACTAGATATTGGGGATGAATGCAATACATATTTCAGGGATAACTTCAAGGATTTAAAAAACAAATGTTTGGACATGATGTTTTTTAGTTGGCTTCCATTAAACGTAACACAACAAACAGAACTTTGTTGTGCAAATTACAAAATCAATCCAATGCTTTATCTTCCTCTTAAAAAAGTCCGTAAAACGGACCCGATCCAAAAGCAAACGAACCCGATCCCAAACCGAAATTGTAAAAAATTACCAAATTTCTAAAAAAAATAAAAGAAAAAGATTAAAAAAAAAAAATAGGAAAGAAGTGTCTTATGATTATTAAATCTCAATTTTATTTCATAAGCATGTTACAAAGTTTATAACTATTATTTATATGATTTTGTTATCATCATTTGAATTATAGGCCTGATTAGTCAATATTTTGTTCATAAAACAAATCAAATTAGGTCCATCTTGTCAATAAAAAAAATCCCAAATTTGCCATTTTATCGATTACAAAAATCTCAATTTGACCAGACTTCTTCTCCAAAAGTGTCCGGAAAAAGCCCTGAAATCACATGATGCTTTTTATTTTGCTTCCATTAAACATAACACAACATCCAGCACTTTGTTGCATAAATAACGCAGTCGCACCTGTATGTTTGGTGAATACAATCTCTGCCATGTCCTTGACCTCTGCCAGCCCTCCCGTTGCTTCCATGTCTTCCTCCCCATGTCCTCCCAGCCCTCTTCCTCAGCAATGTCCTCATGGCCTGATATACCTGTTGTAACAAAGAAAAATGTAAGCAGGACTACTTTTTTCTTCTTAGGGAATCGCAGTTTTTAACAAATTTTAGAATTTCGTTACTTAATTTTTCATCATTTAAAGAAGTTTGCGACTCAATTTTTCACAATTTAAAAAAGTTTGTGACTCAAATTTTTTGGACAATTTTGAACAGTTTGTGACTCATTTTTTTCACAATTTCGAAAAGTTTTCAACTCATTTTAAACAAAATGAGAGGGCCAAGGCCGCTTCACAAAGATGGGGAAAAAAGCCCTGATCAATACCATGCTGGTCATGTCCAACTCGTGTATTTTAATGTTGGAAAACTAACTGTTTGCTACAGTTGAAAACAGCTAATTATTATTTTTAAATTTAACAGCAACATTTATGTTAAAGCTTTTATATAATTATTAACATCTACACCACATTTTTTCTCTTGATTTTTGTTATTTCAAAGCACCCAATACAGCTTACAGGAACAGTTTGTCTAAAATGAAAATTTTCCAACTGGTTGTCACAGATTAAAACAAGAGATGTGTTTGTCAGAAACACAATGCCCCCTTCTGCGCTGATTTCATTTTTTAATTAAAAAAAATACCTTTGACCTTGAAGGATTACCATGACCTTGACCTTTCAACACTAAAAATGTGAAGCTCCATGAGATACACATGCATACCAAATATGAAGGTTCCATCTGAAGCGACATAGAAGTTATGAACATTTTCTAAACCTAAACGCAAAGTGCGACGGAATTTCAGAAGGACAGACGGACAGTGCCATCACTATATGCCCACCTTCGGGGCATAGAAATGTATGAACAATTTACATATGTGAGCCAAATAACACTTATGAAGGACACTCATATAGAAAATACATTTTCGTTTACGAATAATGATCGTTAGAAAATGTAAAATAATAAAACGTAACAAATGCGAAACGATTTAAAAATTTGAAGAGTTGAAGAGTGATTTCAGCTCCAGCCTTTTACTCCAAAGGTCAGTGTTTCGATCCCAGGTGTGGTTAACTTTTATTTTCTCTTTTTTTCTTTCCTTAATTGTATTCATGTTTTTTACTAGCGGTACGAAAGGAATACAGTGATCCCGCGTTTATCTGGATCTCGATAGTCCGGAAATCTCGCAATCCGGACGAAAGTCAAGGGGCACGGATTTATTATGCAGTATTTTCCCTTGTTAAGTCCGGAATCTCGCGTTACGGATCCGGACGTAGATTTCGCGACACCGATCTGTGTATTAAGCTGTTAATATGTCTCCTTAATCTGGATGCTTCCCAACATGGGGTCTTCATTGCCCACCCGCCGTATAAACAAATGCGCAATCACCGAGGTGTCAAAAGTGCGATCACCGAGGCGTAAAATATTATTGTGTTCAGGCGTGATAAATTGATGTCGGCATTACACAATGCATCTTTAATGACACACTTGGTTAGATGTTTGATTGTCTTTAATGTCTTTAATGAGCTGAACACGCGACCAATTAAGACGCTGATTACAATCGGACTGTCATCATAAAACTGTTAATCACTTAAAATGACCTGCTAATTCAGAAATTTAACAGTTTGCTTTCACAGTGTTTACCAAAATACGACGGGTTATAAATAAAGATACACATGTAATAAAAGTGAAAACAGTATTGCAGTTTTAATTAAGTTTTATTTTCATTTGCCTTCAATACCCTTGATTTGTAACTCTGTGACGTCACCAGCTTACAGCTCGCGTGCCACCCATGGCAACGTCTTTTCACTGCGGCAGTATCACACGAGATACATGCAGTCCTTATGGAAAGTGTACATGTATACAGCAAAATTCGGTTACGCGTTTTTGTATTGACATTGTTTAACAACATTTGATTTTTTTAAACTAAATAAATGTCTGCGTAGCAAGAAAATATCATTCTTGATGCAAAATAAGTTTGTAAATGTACATAAGCATAAGGTTTATGTCATTAGGTAAATATTTAACTCTTGAAACGGCACTAATTCTATAATCCGGAAGATTCTTTTATACAGAAATTTCTGCCGGAACGGACGTTTCCGGATAAACGCGGGATCACTGTATTTATTTGTGTCTCGAAACCATGATTGTATATTTGATAACTGATTTAATACACAAACATATTTGACTTAACTTTGTTGGATAATTGCCTTTTCATGACAAAAATCCTTCAATTTTGGCTGCATTAGCAACAAAAACAACTTCACTGTACGCAATTGTTGTTCATTTTTCCGTCTGGTAATTCCGCGGTAAATCAGTGTTCTCCGGAAGCACCGGCGGCCGGCGATTTCGCCGGCTACTTACAGTCTAGGCGCCGGCTACTTTCCCAAANACTTTAAAAATATTTCTGGCTACTCTAGATTTTATGGAGAACACTGGGTAAATAGATTACTGGTAATTCTGCGGAAAATATATTTAACAGCACTAATACTTATTAAACATGAATAAACAAAGATCTGACATACTACTCAAAGTTACAATGAATAACGTTAATAACAATTTAAATATTTGGAATTTAATACATCAACTTAAATAAATATTACAGTTATTTTCAAACACTGTCCATTTTTTTTTCTTAAAAAAAATCAATTATACTATAAAATTACAAATATTGTTAGTGTCTGAGTTTGAAGACATTTAATCATCAATAATCAATGGATATCATCTGCTAGAGATGCTTCATTGCAGAGATAACAAGTAGGTCACGCAGGTTTGTTTTTAAAAAAAAGCCAGGGTGAATAAACAATATTCCACAAGATAACCCGACCCGCGGGGGGGGGATTACTTATTGATCTAGCCAAATACTTCAAAATAGTTGTGTTAAACTGCACTTGACCACAGACGCAGAAAGTAAACTTCAATTTTTACTTGTGTTGTGACAGCATGCTTTGATAAGAAACCTAAGCTAAACTGGTAAACATAAAAAACATGGAAAACATAGCATGTGTCCGAAAATATAACTGTTCCGAAACAGTGCATGTATCAAGAAAACACAATAATTCACTCAAACCTCCGTTGTCATCCAACTCTATCACATGTAGTACATCTTCTGGGTTTATATAGTCGTCAAAATCCTCATCCTGCCTATTTTCGTCATTAGACATATTGACAATGTTGTTGTGTTGTGCACGTTGTTGATTTATCACTAAACAAACGTCTAATGATTAGGGTTACATTCAACTATGAAACGATGAACTTAAAAGGAAATTCCAAACTTCAAATGCGATACACCCTTACACTTAGCACAATGTGTCACTCACAAAACTATGGTCTGAGATTTTGCATTGACTTTAATAGATAATACATTTACAAATCGTCTTGTCTGAAATCACAAAGCCTAAGGTTTTCATATTAATTAGTTAGTAGCATTATCCTCTACGAAGTTTGTTCAAAATATGCCCTGCTGTCAAAACTGGCCTCCACTAGGGAAATACGTACAGAAATCTTATTGTCTTAAACCGAAAAGCCCAAGGCTTATATATTTGTTTGTAGCATAATATTGAGATCCTCTACAAAGTTTGTTTGAATAATGCTCATAGTGTTTAACAGTGGCATTGTGCCGGGGTCTCCAGTTTTCCATTAATTTAAACCTATTTATTTTAGCTCGATTGAATGGGAAGCCCAAGGCTTAATGAAACGCTCTCGAGTCCGATTTCTTGGTCGAACCAGTACTGGGTTTCTATTGGGGAGACCTTAAGTACGCTCCTAAATTATGTTTTAATCGAGTTTTAAATTGACTCTGCTTGTGTGAAGCCTCAAAGCCCACGGCATTCATATTTGAAATGTAGCCTCATCTAGAGGTCATCTACATAGTTTATTCAAATCATGCCACTTGGGTGAAAAATGAAACGACCCGAGGGTCTTAGTTCTAATATTAGCGTAAATAATATTAACTTTTTAATCTATATGAAACAATCATTCCCAGACTTTTGATTTTTAATATGTAGGTAACATCATATAGAGCGTGGTGCTCGATTGGTCATTGTCGGCTCGGGTACTACTTGAATCTACTTCGGGTACTCTTTAGTTTACTTTAATGTTCCCCGGATATGGAAAATATACTTAAACTTACCTGGGAAATCTAACGCTAAATTGGTCGTTTTCGGCTCACTTTTAAAAATCAATTACGTTCATATTTATGTTCATATTTTGTAAAATGGCCTCTATGTTATCGGACCACATACTCGATAAAGCATGTTGAGGCAGGTTTTGTTCAAAACGAATGTTGTTTCGTTTTCCTAAGCGCGTTTTTCGACATCGGATTTAGGGCGGGAGAAAAACTCGGGAACAGTCTAAACATGGCCTGGTACGTTTTAGTATATTTAGCGTATATATAGTATACTTAAGAGTACCCGGGGTACATTTAAGTAGTACCCGAGATGACAATGACCAATCGAGCGATAGTGGCCCTCTACATAGTTCGTTCAAATAAAGCCTACGGGATCAAAAATGACCACTCCCAGGAGTAAATATAATGATTTATATAGAAAAACATAGTTAAATGATTTAAAAAATATATCTTAAATGACAAGGCTCATAGGTATATACTGGTAGGTTATATAGAGTAGTGGTCCTCTATTGTGTTAGTTCAATTTATACCCATGTACCGGTAGTCAAAGTAGCGCCAAAGAGCTACAGTTTTGCAAGTCAAGGGACGCCTGGGTCCTCGTGTGTTCGAATAGTGTATTAGCAAAAATATACATCTCTGTAACTACAACACCAAAATGTGATTTAATGTGCTATGTAACATTGTATATCGGTGACTTAGTTTCATCAAATCATTACCCTGGGTCACATATGGTCACACACAGGGGGTAAAATCATCGATGAAGACTTTTAATATACAGATAACTATGTACTTATTTTTGGCTGAAACTATAGGCCTTAAGGTCTTATATGTGTTATGTAACATTGTATCCTAGTTCACTACAAACTATCTGTAAGCAATGACACTTGGGTTAAAAATGGGGGTATGGTATGGGTTATTTGGCAATACTATGACAAGTTAAAGTTTTAGGAATATTTATGCGACTAAGGTTTTGTATTTAAAATTTAATGAACTGTAAACATGTAGTCTCAGTGAACTGAATATTCGGTTTGTGTTTTGCTGTTTCTTAAGGGTTATCAGTGTGTATATAGTTTTAATAAACCAATAGACCTTTTTCTCTTTAAGCCAAAATCGATAAGAGCGCGAAGTCACGTGACTCGCATACTTCCAGAACGAGGCTGAACGTGATGCCATTTCTGATACCACGCAACGCCGCATCTAATTTCAACCCATTACGCATTTGAACATTCGGCGAAATAACGATATTGTTAACATAAGATGAAATCGTCAGTAAATATATACTTCCCATTTTAAGTGCAAATACATTAAAAACACATTAAATTCCATGTTTTTATTCACATGTTGCACACATTTTGACACTCTTGGTTTGAGCATTTTATCACGGTGTTTAATCAAAGATCTATCAATAATCTTGTTTATTGATATA
>VMBQ01011043.1:4073-23329 GCA_007657795.1 Dreissena rostriformis | reverse complement strand
ACTTCGGCCCGCCTGTACAAGAACCACAACCTGGCTATATCGCCTTTCATGGACGTTTCCTGGCGTCGCTGCTAACGTACTGTACTAAGCAATTTTTATGAAAAAAAAAAATGGCAAAATCATCTTGGACTTTTACTCTTAGAACACAAAACATACGGAAATTCCATCACAACAAAAATTACAAATGTATTAACGTATAGTCCGCTGAACAGATATATGTGGATAACTGTTTCATTTTTTTTTATTCATGGACACATTGTGCATTATTACACATCAAAGTTGATTTAACGTGTTAAACATGATTATAAAAGTAAAATTGATTAATTACAAGATATATTAACTTAAATTGAATCTTGCAATGTAATTACTTAATATGCGCGGTATACAACACCTTTTACACGTGTTGTGACGCACATTAAAGTAAAACTGATTAATTAACATTCCAATTAAATGATAAGGTTTGGCAATTAATAAACGTACGTTGTATATAACATCTTTCACACCTCTTACACACAGACATATAACCCGTAAAATACACTCGACCACAAGTGTAAAAGAGACGTAAATTTGGCATACGTGTATACATAATTAAAACAAGAGGGCCATCCGGCCCTAAGGCGCTCACCTGAAAGCAAAAGGAACTAGACTATTGTGAAAAAATGCAAGCTGATTCATAAAGATTGGACCAAAAAAGTGACTTTTAAGATGTTTTTTTTATATATTTGACCTAGTGACCTAGTTTTTGAGCTCATATGACCCAGTTTCAATCTCTGCCAAGATTTCATTGGGACAAATGTTCTGACCAAGTTTCATGAAGATTGGCCAATAAATGTGGCTAATATAGCGTCAACAAGTTTTCACTAAAGCCATATAAGGACAACTGCCCCCCCCCCCGGCGGCATTGTTTTTTAACGAATCATAACCATTTTCAAACTCAGCCGAGCTATTGTTAGAACAAATGTTCTGATCAAGTTTCATAAAGATTGGATAATAAATGTGACTTCTAGAGTGTTAACAAGGTTTTACTACATAGCCATATAAGGAAAAATGCCACGCCCCCTTGCGGCCATGTTTTTTAACGGATCTCAACCATTTTCGAACTCAGCCCAGATATCATTAGTACAAATATTCTGACCAAGTTTCATGAGCATTGGACCAAAAATGTGACTTCTAGAGTGTTAACAAGGTTTTACTATAGCCATATAAGGAAAACTGCCACGCCCCCTGGCAGCCATGTTTTTCAACCAACCGGAACCATTTTCGAACTCGTCCAAGATATTATTGGGACACATGTTCTGACCAAGTTTCATGAAGATTGGACTAAAAATGTGACTTCTAGAGTGTTAACAAGGTTTTACTATAGCCATATAAGGAAAACTGCCACGCCCCCTGGCAGCCATGTTTTTCAACCAACCGGAACCATTTTCGAACTTGTCCAAGATATTATTAGGACACATGTTCTGACCAAGTTTCATGAAGATTGGACGATAAATGTGACCTCTATAGTGTTAACAAGGTAAATGTTGACGCCGCACGACGCACGACGCACGACGGACGACGGACAAAAGGCTCAGGTGAGCTAAAAAGATAACATTCCCATATTGAAAAAAAATAAATCATCCCCATGATGTATACATTCAAACTAATGATCATATTGTAAAGTACATCTTTGTCTGAATATGATTTATTGGTGGTAAGAGTTGACCAAAAAACACGTGCGAGTTGACCAAAAAACGATCAATAATGACTGTTAAAGTTGATTTGCAAATTATATAAAAATCTATGCTCAACCCAAAACTGGACAGTTCTCATTTTTGGGTAAAACAATTAAAAACGGTTTCACGGGGCGACGAAGTCAAGTAGCAGCGTCGACCTCTGCTACCGAAGCTCTCGAGTTCTAACCCAGATAGCAGCGGGGTGAAAATACCGGAACTAACGCTCGATTGGTAATTGTCGGCTCGAGTAATACTTAAATGTACCCCGGGCAATAAGACTGTACCCGAGTTTTATTCCCGTAAAAAATCCGATGTCGTAAAACGCGCTACGGAATACGAAACAAAATTCTTTTGAACATTACCTTCTTCAATATGCTTTTTTGAGTATGTGTTTCGATAATATAGAGGCCGTTTAACACAAAATGACATTAATAATGTAAAAAATAGCCGAAAACGACCAATTGAGCGTTAGAATTTCCGCACACGTTTTAGTATATTTTCTGTACCCGGGGTAAATTTAAGAGTACCCGGGGTACGTGTAAGTAGTACCCGAGCCGACAATGACCAATCGAGCGGAACTTACTCACAATTCGGCGAGAAAACCGGTGTAGTACCAAGGGCGCTGACATCGAAAGGAATGTACCGGTATATAAGCTTCATCGTGAATCTCGATGTAAAAGATAAATAAATTGAAACTTCACGCTAAAATAGTCAGATTTTAATCCCAAGATGTAATTCTAAAGTGTAGGCCTAATAAAAAGCATTTAATACTTTGTACACTCGGCGGTTCTCTTCGATTGAATACGATTTCATTTTTTGTAAGGCGTTTAGTACTAAAATAATGAAACAAGACTGTGTACTGCAAGTTAAATGAGCAATGCCTTAAATTATATTAATGTTGTAACAATCTTCACAACGCATTTAGAGTAGTCACCAGTGTCACTTTTCATTAAATAGTCTGACGGTTTCCACTCGGAGTTAATTCACAGTATACAGACTGTCATTATGCGTGTACCGGGTATCCTTGAACGGTTTGATGTTATAACGAGGAGCTTTCTCGATTATTAATTAAATATACAATACTATAATTTCTCGATCGAGTTTGAAAATAGGTCACATGAAGTAAAAAAAGTAGGTCATAAGGTCAAATTAAAAAAAAATCTTGTGAACAAGTAAGAGGCGCCATTTATTGCTAAATCTTTATGAGACATTTGTCTCAATGATATCTCGATCGAGATCGAAACTGGGTCCCATGATGTCAATAACTACCCACTGCGTAAAGTGGACTGAAAAGCTTGCGAACACTCAAAAGGCCACATTTTTGCACAATCATCGTAAACTTGCACATATTTTTTTTTAATTGGCATCTTGGCCGAGTTCTAATTGGGTTTTGGAAACATCGCAAAAGCTGTTCAACCTATTTTATTGCCTTCGAGTTTTAATTGAGAGGCATAGGGCCTTAGGACCTGTTGGTTTTAAATTTGCAGTCATGCTTTATCTCTTTTCGCATGTTTCTATGTACTGTACTGAGTTGTATTGAATATTTACAAAACTATCACTCTTGGCAACGTCGGCGTTCTTATAAAACGAATATCTGCATACTGATGCTCATTTTCGGCGATGGCACATCTGTAGCAGACGTTCGCGTTTGGAAAATATCTGCATTAAGATGGAAAACTAATATCCTGCCATGCAATTCTCATATCTGACATGCGTACCATACATGGCCTGTGTATTTGTTCAGTAGGCGTATGTTTTTGAGATAACGGCATATGAAATCTTAATTTATAACACATGGAATTTTCATACAAGACATAAACTATGATATCACGTCAAATGACAGACAGACAGACAGACAGACAGACAGACAGACAGACAGACAGACACAACTCACAACAAAAATCGCCTTATTCGTGTTTGTTGGATCCTATAATTTAAATCATTTACGTTGTTAAATAGGTTTAAAACTTTGTGCCATTGTATAATGGATGACCGTTCAACAAAGGTCTTTTTTCACCCGCTGATTTACGTTGCCATGATCACTGTGACACAATCTAAATGCGGCGACAATGCCATAATGCTCACCGAGACGGTCCATGGAATGTCATTTGTGCTTAAAGGACCATTGTTCGACTGAGTAATTATTTGCCAAACTCCAATAATGAGTAAATGTAATAAATGTTATATTCCATCAGATGTAACGCCAAACTGTCCCTGTTAGTCTGTGTACACAACTGACCAGCATCGTGGGAACACAAAGTTCATGGTAGAACTGGCTGACAAAATTCCGTCTTCATCAATATTGATGTGCATCTGATAACCAATGAAATTTCACCTCCCCTTCAAAAACTAAAATGCAGTCTGGGAGGCAACGACAATATAATCAGACAACGGAATTTACGACACAAGCGAACGGATAAAGGTAAGTATGATAAGCGAAACCAGCATGTAACTGTTTAGTATAAACTATTGTTTCTCAAAATAAATTAGTACATATAATGTAATAAATGTAGCAATTATTAAACGGTATGCTTGACATTGTGAAGTTAGATGCATTAATCTCATCCATGTGGCATTCTAACGAAAACCTGTGTATTGCCTGTCTATGTATATTGATTGTTCTTCAAAATGATACATGTTTTGTATATAGTTCAAACGCATGCTGTTATTGTATGTTAATGACGATGAGCGGTATATGCTTAAGTCAAAATAAACTATTCTGTTCTGTTCTAATATGTTCTGTTTAAACAACGCTCCTTTAAATTGGTCGGATTTCCTCACGGCATTGGACACGGATCTTATTCACGAATACGAGATTTTTAGAACAAACTCTCCCACGGTCAATGCAGAAGCATAGCGTNAAAGGGGGGGGGGGGGTCCGACGATGATCTGAGCGGCTGTTACGTGCCATTTAAACACAGCGTTGGCCAATTTAGATTTCATTGCTAAAATAATAGCACCTGATGGCATAGTTTACGGTGACAAAGAGGTTACATTCACTCCATTTTTTTGCTTAAATTGCACTACTCCGTTTTCTTTCTCGTTCCCATGACATACTAGCTCGAAAGAACGACCTTACTAACTCGTGGGTACGATGTAGCTATGTCGTGGGAACGATTTACTAAGTCGAGGGAACGAGATAAAAAAAAGAGGATCGCAAAACTAAATAAA
The DNA here is from genome assembly GCA_007657795.1 of Dreissena rostriformis. Classification (NCBI taxonomy): domain Eukaryota; kingdom Metazoa; phylum Mollusca; class Bivalvia; order Myida; family Dreissenidae; genus Dreissena; species Dreissena rostriformis. Next base: position 18,443 of record VMBQ01011043.1, on the reverse strand, counting down.
AGAGGAGTGCAATGAAAAAAGAGCGGTGCTGTAAATAAAGAAGCTGTGTTCGAGGGAACGACTAAGCTGACTCGTTCCCACGAGTTAGTCAGCATAGTGTAATAAACGTCCTTCAAACATTTCAAATTGGAACTCAAATTTACATTGTTTTTGTAAGTTGCCTATAAGAGCGACGAAAGAGGAACATATATACAAAAAGTACGATTGTGCAACTTTGTCTATTTAGTCGTTTCACCGAAATTCAATCTCATTTCCCTGCTTAGAAACGTTTTCCCCCTATATTAACCTCAAAACTTGCATATGAATACACAATTTATTTTAAAAATGGTTTACCAAAATCGAGAAAAATATTAATAAGGAATTTCGTAGTAGGAAATATATATATAAATGTGTTTGTTTACTATGATAAAATCATGATATTTAACACTGTTTTGTTTGAAATGGTAATGCTCAGCCAAAACTGAGGCATCATCTACATAGTCTACATGGAAATGCGCTGTTGAAAGTGGTCAACATGTATTTTGACGAATTAAATGAAGCATGTGTATCGTTAGAAACCTAATTCGCTGAGTGTACAACAAAGCTGCAATGGTTAAAATACGTTACTTTTTGATTTTCCAAATTAATTTCATTCTAATATACGTATAAACATGTATCTATTTCCATGATACCTCCCACATTCCACAATGCGTAAAAGAACGGAAGAAAATTAAAATCAAATTTGCTCATTAACTCTGCTCACGTTTACTACCGCTTTGTAATTTCTAGTGAGTAACATCTAATGTCAAACACAGACAGTATTACTGTTATGGAATGAAACCTTATTATGATAGATGTGCACTGGTTAGAAAAACAAAACACAAAAGACGTTCGCGGACACTAAACCGCAGGTTTTTAAAATCTCATGTATACTACGCTTTCTGCGAAACCTAATGAAATGAACACGACTTAAAATATAAATGTGTTAAATTCCCTGGACGATGATCTTTCGTGTTCGTGGACATTAACCTGATTGAATCCTTAAACCTAGGCATGACCATTACTTTTTAAATGACCTTTGATATATATAGATATAAATGTGATTTCGATTAACCCTTTAAGCGCTGGAACCGGATTTTGAAGGCCTTTGCAAACAGTTTGGATCCAGATGAGACGCCACAGAACGTGGCGTCTCATCAGGATCCAAACTGTTTGCTATTCTGATAGTATTCTTTGAAAAAAAACGAAGAAAATGCTAATTTTAGAAATTCAGCAGACGACATTTAAGCAAATGACAAATTTCCCAGCATGCAAAGGGGTAAAGCTTAATGATGGTAACATGTATCTGACATTTTAGCTTAAATCAACGACGGAACTGTCTGGAAATGATTTTTATATTCTCTATGAAAGCAAACTTCAAATAACTAGTAAAAATAAAGGTAATTGTAATCCCTTGTGCATTCCTGTGTAAGTGCAATATAGTATTCATATCAATCTGAAGTAAGTTAAAATTTGACTCTAAAGGGGTAACACAACTCAAGTTCTTATTTGTTGGGGGGAAATTATTGCCTACAGATAGTTATATAATACAACTTAAATATAATATATCAATATTAGACGTGAAAAAAGGACAATTACATGTACATCTGTTTATTTAGAACTTTGGCGGTATCCTATATATATTTAACAGTATGTTTAAATTATAAAATTCTGATTACATATTTTTTATTCAGAAAAAAATGTTATTGAGCATTTTTATGCCTCGCTAGATCAACACGCGAAATAATACAATAATTGGGCATCAAGAGTTCATACACGTGTATGGCTTTAGCGATGTTTGTGCTTACGCCTTTAAATAAAGCTAAAACGAACTTGCAGAAATGTTGAATTTAGAGCATTTTTTTTTTTTTTTTTTACAGAAACTCAAAGCCGACCCTCATGCTCTATTAGATCATCTACATGTATATTTAAGAAATGCTATTGAACATGTCCGTTATCTCGATTAATTGTTTAAAAGGACTTACCGATCCATCTTGTCTCGCCTTCGACTGTCTTGTCATGGATTAAGTATTCAATTAGGTCATATAATCTACTTATTTATTTTCAATGTCTATTCGCCACCACTTGGTCAGTTAATTAGGAAAACATTAGCACATTGGCACATTTTCTCAGAGAAAGGTCGAACATTAATGGCATTATTGGCGATGATTGTTATCTTGTCAGCTCTCCGGAGCTCTTTTATCTTATTGTCAATCGTTTTGTACTGTAGTGTATACATTGTACTTTGTACCAGGGTTAAAAGGATATTATCAAAGTTTCGTGAATCATCAATTGTTAAATTATGAAAAAATCGCAAGAACACGAAGGATATAGAAATACGCTTAAAAAACAAAAACTATTTTTAAGAGTGATCCTCGATGCTTTGAATTGTGTCGATTCAGAACATATTAAAAAATTCTTCTTAGCTTTAGATAGTCATTCGGGATCTTGCTAATGAGGATAACAACGTGTAGTTATCAAATATTCATATTTTTACCACGCAAAGACGAATTTTGAGAGTCAATATGTGGGGTATACACCAACTAAAACAAAGTGTGGTTGAATTATCAGATTACTATAATGTTTGCAATATACCACGAAAAGTAAACACAAAAAATTGTAAATTACAACACTAAATAAACGACGCTATTTGTTTTGATAAGGACGATCCTTTCAGTTGCGATACAAAACTTGTCCATGCTTGCGAGGTTAAGTAAATTCAGATTCATCAAATATATATTCCTGAAGGAAGATCGTGAACTGATATCAGGTGTAAGACAATACCACGATAATAATGCTTAGTGTTTCTATGTCATTCACTCACGAACTGTGCTATCAACGTTCCCACTGGCACGTTTCCGTTGCTATGGATATTCCTATTATGCCATTCGTTGTTTTTCTTCTCATGTTGCAAATGACTACTGACTAAAGGATTTATTAAGATAAATCTATCTGCTTAATTTATAAATGTTGGAAACCACTCATGAGATTATTCGTTATACTGTTGATGTTGTAATGGAAAAAAACCCACATCGCAAAACAAAACCCATTAGCAAGCCATTTTGTACATCGCTAAATTCACACGAAAAAGGATACACTAATTGGGCATCACGGTGCATACAGTTAGCGACGTTTTTGCTAATTCCTTCAATTATATAGCCTTAACAAAATTGTGGAAATATTTGATTTCTAGTCATACACAAATTTTATGCAGACTTTAGTGTTTTATTTAATCATCTATACTTATATGTAGCAAATTCATGTGAACCTGCTCTTTATCTTCATTAATTGTTTAATAGGACTTACCGGCACATGTTGTCACACCTTTGACTGTCTCCTCCAAATTCGCGCGAAAGCTTTCTTTATGAAATTGACATTATTCGTGTTAAACGAAAACTATGCTGGTGAAATTGCGCGAAAGCTTTCTTTATGAAATTGACATTATTCATGTCAAACGAAAACTATGCTGGTGAAATTGCGTCAAAACATTAGGTAAATGCGATAAAAAAATCACAGCGCGTACCTTAAACATATAATGCAAGATAAACTATGCGTACCAGGTTATACATCAGACGGCCTCGAATCCCGAGCACAACTTGGCGATTAAGGGCTAAGATGGTTCTTTGTGTATTATATCCTTTGCATATTTCTCTGATTTTTTCTCCGAAATCTTGTATTCCATGGACTATGTAAGACATTTATTCATTAAGTGTTAAGGTCAACTTCAATTACAAAAATGTAATTTAGTCCTTCGCCGTGAAGTGTCCGTCATTTAGTCCTGGAATTGGTCCGTTACATTTTCGTGTCCACCCTATATGTCTTTAAGCCTTTGACAGTGTTTATGTAACGTTCCTGAAATGTGTAGGTCGTTAAGACGATAAGCAAAATACATGAGTCCATCACGCCGGCTCAAGGTAAAGACAAAGTCAATGGTCAACAGTATAAGCCAAAGTTTTGTGTCCGACCCTTATCTCCTTTATCCTTTGAAGGATTTATGTAATATTGTTTCAAATGTTTTGGTCATTAAGACGATGTGCAAAAGGCATGCACCAGTCGTATAGGCTCAAGGTCAATGTCCCACTTGAAGGACAAACGTTTCAGCCTACATCTTTGCATCCACTTCATACCTCCTAAACCTTTTGAAAGATTTTCATATACACATATCTTAGGTTATTTAATTTGTGCATAATGCACGAGTGAATCCTTCTGGATCACGGAAACGATCACATTTTAAGGTCAAATGTTTGATCCTCAATTTTATGTTCTGATTTGTATCTCCTCAACCCTTTTAAAAATGTCATTGGCTTAATAGTTAGATTATTGAGATGATGTTCAGAATTCACGAAATAGTCAAACTGGCGCAAGGTCAAGGTCACAATTTCAGGTAAAATAGATCAGGCTCAATTCCGTGACCGCTCCATATTCTTTATGCCTTTTGAAGGATTTTTGTCGAGCTCGCTTGCGGACACCTGAATATAGAAGTCACAATAGTTGAGTTACTTTGTAAGCGTACGTGCGTATGGCCTTTTTCGGACTGAAATTTCGCCATTCAGTAATGTAATTTTAAGACAACTTAGCAACATGTGCGTGAAGAAAAAGCGTTCAAATTTATTCCTATTTTTATACCGATGGGTCTTATGCCATATGCGGCTAGCTTCAGCTCCAGGCCATTCTGCGAGGTCGCGCAGTCTGGGCAGGAGTTACCCTTTTCGCTAGAAAGATACGTAAGGTTTCGCGGTCTCATTAGCGGACAGGGTAGCTCCTGATCTTTCGGTGCGAATACTTTTGGCATAAAACACATTTTCACACGACGTGGTTCCAATACTGTCCTGGTGTTTAGAAAGTGACGTTTGTTTAAAGGATCACAATTCAGAGAGCATTAAACAAGCAGCTTTGATACCAACTGGCAAGTTCCTCTCTTTTAGCTTTTTAGAGTACACAGTGATAACGTTGAGCTTTTGTGATCACCTTTTGTCCGTCGTCCGTCGTCAACATTTATCTCGTGAACACTCTAGAGACCACATGTAATGCCCAATTTCCGTGAAACTTAGTCAGAACATTTGCTTTAGTGATATATCGGCCGAGCACGAAAATGGGTTTCGTGGGTTAAAATCTAGATCATTCGGTCAATTGACAGTAAAAGCTTCTTGACACTCTAGAAGTGAGTCACATTGTTTCCCAATCGTCATAAAGCTTTTTTTATGACATTTGTTTCAATGTTATCTGGGCCAAGTTCGAAAATGGTTCAAATCCGTTGGAAAACATGGCCGTCAGGACGCGGGGCAGTTTTCTTTTTTTGGCTTAAGTTAAACCTTGTGAATACTCTAGGTCACATGTATTCCAATCTTCATGAAACTTTCTCAGAACACAAGTATCAATGATAGCTCAGCCGAGTTCAAATGTTTCCGATTCGTTGAAAATCATTGCCGACCTACCATCATGACTTTTGCTAAAAACATTTGTTGAAATGTTCAAAATTGAGTCAAAATCTTATTCACAAGGTCAAATTTAAGTAAAAACTTTATTGAGCATTATTGAAGTCACATGAATTACCCAATCGTCTTGAAACTTGGTCAGAACATTCCCCGCAATGATATTTCGACCTAGTTCGAAACTAGGTCACATGACGTAAGGAACGGGGTAACTGGTTCAAATTAAAGAAAAAGCTTGTGAACACATTAGAGGCCATATTCATCGCTCAATTTGCATGACATTTTTGAAAACTTTCGTCTCAATGATATATCCACCCTGTTAGAAACTGGGTCACGTCGGATCAGAAACTATGTCACTAGGTTAAATAAAGAAGAAGCTATTGAACATCCTTTGAGCCAGTTTTTTGCTGACAAATCTTTATAAAACGCGCTCAGAAAATTTGCCCCATTTGCATCTCAATCGATTCCCTTACTGGGTCACATGTGATTAAAACTTGTCACTAGGTCAAAAATACAGAAAAAGCTTGTGAACTATCCAGATTTCACATTTACTTCCCAATCTTCGGATAACTTGATCAGAAAATTTATCTGAGAGATATCTCGGGCGAAGTTGAAATAATCGGTTAAAATTCACTTAAAATCTTGCGATCAATCTAGATGTCACATAGTTTGCCCAAACATCATGAAACTCGCTCATGACATATTGGACGAGTTCTTCAATGGTTCTTGAAACATCGCCAAAAAACAGTTCAGGTCTTTCGGATCTCAGGTTTGACCCTCTTGCTTCCAAAATTTGCACGCTCACCACTGCAGTTGTTCTATCTCTGGTTCGTTTTGTTATATATACCGTTCTTAGTTTTGATGGATATTAACATTGACATGCTTATAAAACGAATATCTGCATACTGATGCTCCTTTCCAGTTCTGGCACTTGTTTCATGACGTTTGCATTTGGAAAATGCTTGCATGATAATCGAAAACGAATCCCATGCGTTATAATTCTCAAATATCTGGCATCCGTCATGCGTGGCCTGTGTATTTGTTCCGCGGGAGAATGTTTCTGTGATCACGGCATATTAACCCTTGGCTGTATCAGCAATTCTAATTCTGGTATTTCAGTTCCATTCATTGTGTCCTTAATTTATAACAAATGAAAGGAATCAACAATTATTGCGTGCCAAATGTTCAAAATGTTAGCATGGGACGTTTTAAGCACTTGGTTAACCTGCAGAATCCGAGAAATGCGATTTCAAAATGTTTCTGTACAATTATTATTTTATTATCACTTCAATGTGATTTTTACTCAAACAAAACATTTTAATATAGCAAACCCCATGAACCAAAACAAAATCTTGTTATAATGGAAATCTATTATATACATGTATTAACATCAGGCTGAATAAAGTGTGTATTGATCGGGGTGAGACAGGCTTCGTATTCACTAAATATTTTGACATCGATTTTCGATTTCATTTGAAATCAATATTCATTTTGTCATAGTGACTGAAACAAGCATATACTCGGCGTAAAGGTAAAATAGTGAACACAATAGTTTATAAAATAGTTTATAAAACTTATTTGAAAACGACATGTTTAACCATAAACACCGCTAAGATATGTAACAAAACATATTTATCTATTCATGATGATTAAACCAAATTTCAATAAAAGAAGCGAATACTGAACATTATTATAAGGAGAATGTCGTCGATTGTTTTCGTCGCCTGTTGTCGAGCTGTTCATGTGTATTTATCTAGTGTAAAGCTAATTCGCGACTACCATGACACCCGCCCAGTAAAATAAAAACGTGTGTTGAAAGTCCCTATGCGACCGTATGGCCGTTTAGTAAAAGGTTTTTAGCAATAATTATGCCTTAATGTCTCAGAACCCGCCGCCTTATGAGGGTTTTAATGGTGAAATATCGTAAGCCCATTTAGTACGTGTACTAATTACTATCGTGTTAAGATAACGCCTTGTTTACTCTCCATTAACAGAACCCTGTTAAGCTACGGCGGTTTGAGGTGTAGATGTTATTATTGTCAGTTTTTATTATGCCTCTTGCGTTTTTTACCCTATTACTTTATAATGTTTGTGGACTCACCGAAAACATTATTATTAATGACTTTAAAATATGTCTCAGCTCACTCCTAGATGTGTTTATTCTCTGTTTGTCATCAATTCGATGGATTATATAACATAACAAGCGACATATGAAAAGAGGTTTTCAAGTTGAATATTTCTTATTTGAACCATTTCTTTGAAAAAAATGCGCCATGCGCAATATTAATAAACATACTTTTCAAAACACTCAAATTCGAATGGACCAAACACAATATATACAATCTTGAATAGAATATATTATTATTTGTATAATTTTCGCTTTACCTCTCATAAAAACGTGTCTCCTTCGTTTTTGTTGGATCCTATAATTTTACTCATTAACGTTTTAAAAAGGTTAACAGAGCACCAATGTTTTTCAACCGCTTATTTGCGTTACCATGGCAACTATGACACAATCTGAAAACGGCGATCGTGCCACAAATACTCATCGAAACGTCATTTGTGCTAAAAGGAAAGTGTTCGGCTGAGTACTTATTTGCCAAATTCAAAATAATGACACAGATTAATAAACTTTATACTCCGTTAGATGTCACGCCACATTGTCCTTGTTAGTCTGTTACATATCTTGTAACCTTTAAGTCAATTACCAGCATCGTCGGAACACACAACTCATTATAGATTTGGCGGACGAAATCCCGTTTTCATTGAAATTGTTGAGCCAACCGATAACCAATGAAATTACACCTTTCTTTTAAACACTTCTAAAATGCAGTCTGGGAGGCAACGACAATTTAATCAGATAACGGAATTTACGACACAAAACGAACAGACAACGGTAAATATGACAGGCGAAACTCGCCTGCATGCAACTTTGAAAAACGTGTCTTTTTACTGTTTGAATTTCCCTGCGGTTTTGCACACGGAGCCTTATTCATAAATACGAGATTTTAAGAACAAATTCTCCCACGGCCATTCCAGAAGCATAGCGTACTTTAGAGAACGCGGGTTCCGACGATGAAGGCTGCTACTTGTAATTTAAACGCAGCATTGACCAATTTAGATTTCAGTGGTAAAATCAATCTTCGCGCAGAGATTTGACTTGTTCCGAGCATAGCTCGATCAAATCCCTGCCAATATAACCAACTACGCGATGATAGCCGAGCCATGTGTGTTGATAATTTTCACGTTGTTATTTTTATTTGTTTTTGATTAAGGTATTTTTTGTTATTATGAACCTAAAATAATATACTATTTTCAAAATATAAATGAAAATGATACTACTTTGCATAATATAATACTTAAACAAAATAAAATAAAATTCTTGAAGATCTGGAAGGATTTTCTTGTGATGGCAGTGGTTATCGCCAGTAGCCGCTGCGAGGAGTTTGTGGTAAAATAATAGCGCTCGATGGATGGCATAGTTTAATCAATATGCTTATCCTTGAATACGAAGTAGACAATTCAAACATAATTGAGGCAATTCAAACAAAATTGAGACTATTCAAACATAACTGGGACAATCCAATCATAATTGGGACTATTCAAACATTATTGGGATTATTCAAACATTATTGGTGTTATTTAAACATAATTGGCACTCATTTCTATATTGTTTTCGTAAGTTGTCAATAAGAGCGACGGAAAAGGAAGACAGGTACAATCCGTACGATGGTACAAATGCTCTCTTTAAGGCACCGTTGAGTTTAGAGTCGTTTCATCGAAGTTCATTCTCATTTCCCTGCTTAGAAACGTTTTTTCCCCTAAATTAACCTTAAAACTCGCATTAGAATAAAAGATTTATTTTATAAAGGGTTCATCAAAATCGAGAAAAAAAATGACTTAGGATTTCGTGGTAGAAACTGATATATATGTGTTTGTTCACTATGATAGCACCATGATATTTAACACATATTGGTTTGAAATGGTAGTGATTAGCCATAGTTTAGGCATCATCTACAACAAAGTTGAAATGGCTGATTTACTTTTTCTTAATTTTCCAAATTAATTTCATACTTATATACGTACATACATGTATACATTTCCATGAGACCCCCCACATTTCTTAATGCGTAAAAGAAAGGAAGCAAAATTGAAATCAATATTTGTTCATTAATTTTGCTCACATTTATAACCATTTTGTTAATTCTAGTGAGTAATATCTAATGTTTAACACAGACTGTATTAATTTAATGGCTTTGCACCTTGTTATGATCTTTGTGTGTTCTGATTTGACAAACAAAACATAAATAATATTCGGGGACACTACACCGCAGTTGTTTTAATCTCATGTATACCACGCCTCCGGCGAAACCTAATGAACTGAACACGACTGAAAATACCACTGTGTTAAATTCCCTGGACGATAAGCTTTCGTGTTCATGGCCATTAAACTGCTTGACATGACCATTACTTTGTAATGACCTTTGGTATATAGAGAAAATTGTGATTTAAATAAACGCTTAATGTTGGTAACATGTATTTGACATTTTATCTTAAAAGACATCAAAGACAAAACTGTCAGGAAATGATTTTTATATTTTCTATGAAAGCAAAATTGAAATAACTAATAAAATAAAGTGATAATCCCTTATGCATTCTTGGTTTAAACACTATTTATTTAGATCATAGAAGGTACATAATAAGCAATACAATACAAACATACATACTATTTTCGGACAATATACAAGGAAGATAGAAATTGCAGTATTGCTTGACATAAAGGCTGTAGAATACACTTTGACAGAATTGAGAAGAAAGCTCGAGGCTTATGCTATGTCTCTCTTCTGTCAGTTAGAAGCGCTGCTGTTATAGTGTAAACAACCAAATATATAACAACAATATATAAAAATGACAAAATTATCAACAATATTGTACAGTGATAGGTATTTGAATACCGTTTGGAAATGAAACAATTCGTTGCAATACAAATAGCATAGCAGAGTAGTGTAGATAGAAAAAAGATTATATGTTGAGAAGGAAAGGGAAAGAAGTGAAAGAATAAAGTTTCAGAATTAGAGAAGTAGCAATAGGAAAAGAAATAGTTGAAGAAGTAGTTGCGGGACGAGGCATCGTTAGCAGAATATGGTTTGTTCCTGAAATAGAGTAGAGTTAGAATCTGTGACTATCCCGGATGAAAGACTGAACATGTTTGAATATTAATGAATTTACTTCGTATGATCCGTCTTTAACACCAAAAAGAAGTAGTTGCAAAGTTATGGTTTGGAAACTGGACAGATTGTCAAAAAGGATAACTCTTTTCACAGTATAAATGGGGCAAATGAAGAAAAAAAGATATGTATCTTCAATCGTACCGCATTGACAATATTGACTTTGCACAATATTTTTCGCGTACAAATGTTCATTTAAGCTGCTACAATGCATTCGTAAACGTGCATGTAGAACATTAGACAAACGCTCTCCATCGTAGTAATGCTGGGGAATTACTGTTTTATCTTTATTTAGATTTGCTTTGAAAGCTGCGAGAGAAGGAGCTGTTTTTACAGATTCCGGTAGATTGTTCCATAAGATTATGGTTGATGGTAGGAAAAATCGTGGAAACAGTTGTGATTAACATTGAATGCTTCGAATATTGTTAGAATTACGAAGTGGATAAGCCGATCTTTCCCCAACGCTAGAGGGGATCAGTGAACACAAATAGGGGGGTAATATTGCATTATTCATTTTATAGAAATTGGTAAGTTTATGTTTTGTTCTCCTATTTTTTAATGATTCAAGAGCCGTTTCATTATATAGATTCTGAAAAGATGCTTAACGTGTTCCCCCGCTAATTATTCTTGCTGCGTCTTGTTGAATCTTTTCAAGTTCTATTTCATCTTGTGAAGAAATGTTGTCCCAGACTACATCAGCATATTCGAGAATTGGTCGGATGAATGTTGTGTATATCAATAGAAGGGACTTTCTGTCGAGCGTAAACTTAAACGTTCGCATTAAATTGATTCTCTGCCATGCTTTCTTCTTGATTGATTCAATGTGGTCATGCCAGAGACATGAATCAGAAAAATTTAAGCCGAGATGTTTATGAGACGAAACCTCAGTGATTTGGCAGTCGTTGAGAAAAAGAGGGGGATGGATTGGGCGGTTGACTTTTCTAGACATTACTAATGAGTCGGTTTTTGATGGATTGAAGGTAACCAACCACTAATCAGCCCAGGAATGGATTTTTGCAAGATCAGAGTTAAGATGATAAGCTGCATCAATCGGGATGTCGACGATTATATATAGCGCAGTATCGTCTGCAAATATGCGAATAGGACAGTGAATATCTCGTACAATGTCGTTAATGTATACAAGAAAGAGGAGGGGCCCTAAGATAGACCCTTGAGGAACACCAGCATTTATGGGTAATGGGTCAGATTGGCAGCCGGAGATTACAACACACTGGGTCCTCTCATGTAGGTAGTCTTTTAACCAAGATAGAAGATTGCCCGAGATACCACATATTCGGAGCTTGTGAATAAGTCCGTCATGCCATACTCTATCGAATGCCTTAGAAATGTCACAAAATACGGCTCTAATCTCTTTACCTTCATCAAGGGCTTTGATAAAGGAGTGATATATCGAGATTAATTGGTTGACAGTGGAATCTTTTGGTATGAAACCTGATTGAAATGGGGTTATAATGTCGGTAGCCCTTAAATGGTTAAAAATATATTTGTGGAGAATTCTCTCTAGACATTTACTTAAAACGCTTAAAAGGGAGATCGGTCTATAATTTCCAACATCCTGAGGATCAGACTTTTTGTGAAGTGCACACACAATTGCTTCTTTCCAACTCCGTTGGACCCTGCCAGTACTGATGGAACAATTGAACAGATTTTGTAGTGGACCTGCAATTTCAGATGCAATTTGTTTTAGGACTTGACTATTTATTTGGTCCGGTCCTGATCCCTTTCCCGTTTTCATTACTTTTATGGAATCTATGACATCTTGACGGGAAATAATGAGATCTTGAAGGACGGGGCAATCTGACTCTTGGGAATGTAAGTTGGGCATATGCGTACTTGGTATAGTTAAAGTAGATTGAGATTGGACGAAGGAATTTAAGATATTTGCTTTATCAAGTGGTGACTCATATATGGTACCATTGTAATTTAAGGGAGGCAACTCGTTATGTGAGGTGTTTTTATTTGTGATTTTTAAAAATTATTTTCCAGAAGTCGGATGAGGAGTGTTGTTTTTCACGTATTAGTTTAGCAAGGTTATCAAAGTGAACTTGTTTTGCTGATTTTACAAGATAATTTACAAAATTACGTTGTTGGCGATAAATGAACCAGTGACGGTCTAAATTGGTAGCCTTGGCTTTTTTGTATGCTCTTTTGCGGCGTCGGATTTCTTTTCGAATATTATTATGTAGCCATGGAGTATCGGCTGTTCTTATTGTAACTATTTTGGATGGGATAGTAGCTTCGCAGAAACTGATAAGATGACGTGTGAAATTTGAGGTATATATGTCAATATTATTATCGCAGCAATTATTCCAATCAAAGTTCTGCACAAGTTGTCTTAGATTAGTGTAGTCCCCATCTTTGTATTTCCATATTTTACGTTTAAAATTTGACCCAACTTTTCTGTTGAAGTTTATGACGCAGTAGACTGGACAATGAAACCGAACTTGTTGGTTAAGAAAAGGTTCTCCGACGCCACTTTTTATCACTGTCAATGAAGATGTTAACATAAAAAGGTCAAGAAGAGAATTCGAGGTTTCAGTGAAATGAGTAGATTCGTTAATAATCTGTGTGAGATTGTACTGTAAAAGAAGGGAGTCTATTTTGATCCTACACTGTGGTTTATTCATGTCGAGGTTGAAATCACCTGTGATAACAATGTTTTCAATACCGGTGTCAACGGCTAGTGAGATCGAATCGTTGATGCATTCTAGTATATAAGGACTGGAGTTAGGTGGTCTATAGAAAGATCCAAATAAAAGACGCCTTCCCTTGATACGTAATTCAAGCCATAGACATTCTAAATCGTCTATTTGTAGGTCAGGTCGCTCAATGGCAAAGAGATCAGATTTTATGTATACTAGAATTCCTCCATGGGGATCGTTACGTCTATCCCGTCTAAACGGCGTATGATAAGAAGGGAAAAGTAAGTCGGCAGTGTCAACTGTTGAACTGAGCCACGTTTCAGTAAAGACTATAATGTCAAAATTATTGAGGTCGGCATAAAGAATGTCTTTCTTGGCGAGGAAGCTCTGGACGTTGTAATGGACAAGTTTAAGATTATGTGCAAATGCATCAGATATTGAAGATGAAAAAGATGTACCCATAGATGAGGAAGACATATCAAGAGAGTTGTCGGGTCCAGGATTTTGATGGACATCGCCTCCTCTAAGAAGAAGAATTGCCAGCCAGCAAACTAGCTCGAACATGTTCATTTGTTGAAGCCCTTTACTTTTCATTGTACGGGAGTAGAACAAACCTATCCTCATCCTGTACACACCTATGTCAGTGTACATTATGTAATGCCCGAATGTAAGAGATAGTTGGATGAGGAAAAGCTAACGTGCGCCCGGCCCGCAAGAAGTGGGAAAAAGAATGGAGAAATAGTGAGAAGAGAAGAATAACAAAAATAAACAGAAAGTTTGGTCATGTTGATGTTTTAAGGAGATTTAAAACCTCATTTGATAAATTTATATGTTGGCCTGTCTAAAGGATACAAAAAGTCGAACGTATATTCGATGAGCGCGTATTAACATAAAAGTACAATAATCTACGCAACATGGGCTTAGTAATCATGCCGAAAAGTGGCGAGCTTTTTACGAAGCTTGTACATGTAGTATATGCCAATGCGGCGTGTTAACGAACGGGAGAGTCCGTTTGTAGAATGTGCACGA